>MEJB01000028.1:1329896-1491482 GCA_001752375.1 Rhazya stricta | reverse complement strand
TTTTTTAAGGTTTAGGCCCTAACCCAAACCTTTGGGCCTCCCCATCCCATAACCAATTCAGTCCAATAAATTAAATTCTATAGACTTTCCTTGCAGCCAAAATTAGTATTAAATTAGCTTTTAGTTTCCGAATAAGGAATGAATAAGCTCTGACAAGTCAAGCCTACACCAATGAACCGAAAACCCTAATTCAATTAACATGATAATTTCATACTTACTTAAACGAACGATTAAATAATGATCACATAGAAAATTATCAAATCTTAGTTGGCACACAAATCACACGATCATATAAAATTCATAAAAATGAAAGAAATAATATCTTGAGTGTTACATAAGTGATCAACTAAATAGGTTAGAGGCTAGCCTCTCAAAGTTGATCATGGGGTTGAACGTAGGAGGCGAGGAAGAAACTGAAGAACAGGATGTATATGGCGCTTTAATTGATGATGGCATTGGTGAAGAAATGGAAAGACATGATGTTGAAATCTCTCCAGTTGTCGATAGCCCTCGTGTTGATCTTCGATAGTAGAAGCTAGTAGTTCTTGACATTAATGGCTTGCTTGCTGATATTATATATCTCAACAGAAGAGTAACCTTTGGATGCACACCAGATGCTGTTATTAAAGGGAGAGCAATATTCAAGAGGCCTTTCTTGAATGAGTTCTTAGACTTATGCTTTGACAAATTTGAAGTTAGAATTTGATCGTTTAGAACTCAGGAACTTCTAGATTATATCGTTGACTTTCTGCCTGGAAGTGACAGAAGAAGATTATTCTTTTGCTGGGATTATGGCAGTTGCACAAGGTCATGATACACAATGTTGGATGACCCAAATACACCATTAATTGTCAAAAACTGAAGAAGCTTTGGAACTACTTTGACCTAATCTTCCATAAGGTGACACTTACGATGAGTCAAACACACTTCTGATTGATGACTCTCCATACAAAGTTTATTGCAACCCTCCTTACACGGCCATATTCCTTCCTTCCTACAAATTCACTGACAAGGAAGATCATTCCTTTGGTCCAGGAGGTGAGTTGGTGGTGTATTTGGAGCGACTTGCTGTGACAGAAAATGTGAAGATCTTTGTAAAGGAAAATCCAATTGATGCATCACCAATTAATGAGTCAAAATTTCTATCTGGATGTGATTAATGATTGCTCATCACCTGTTGAAGTTCCACATTTAGAAGTGACTAAGGAAAATGTTGAGCTGATCCTCCAAGATGAGTGTACACATTTTATGCTTAATTTAGCATTTAATGTACTTTAATAGTTTGATTTGGATCCAAATGGTGTCACATTGTTAGGTGACCTATACTTATAMTGAAGTTTTGTATATTGATTGTGCCACTCTGAGTACAACAATGAAACTTCATAGATGTATATCGTTAGCTAATAATTGTACAACTGTTTTTGGAAGGAAATGAAAGGGTAATTGAGATTGTCATTGCTACTGTGCATGAAGATTCACCTCATAAGTCTTTGAGAGGTCGAGGGCAGAGGAGGAAGAGGGTTGCCCCAACATTGTAGTCTCAATTTATTAATTTTTCCAAGAGAAGGAAGTTAAATTATGTGTAAAAGTTTGATCCATTTCGGATAGTAGATCCCGCAAAACTTGCCAATCTCAATTTATAGCTTTCAAATGCAACTGATTGGTAATTTTACTTCTTCAATTTAACCTATTTAAATCAATTTCAGCTGTCTTATATATATATATATTAATTTTAATGATGAGGAATGGATTTTTTTCAAGGATACTTATGCTTTGGCTGTTTGCGACGTTCATAAACTTTTCCTCAAAAAGCTTATGGAGCCAGATGAGTGGACYATTGATGATGTAAATAAAACTATAATTAAGAATTGTGAATAGTTGATTATTGATTTAGTCCATTCCAATATTTATTTGATATGTAATATAAAATTTGGATAACGCTCTGTATTACATGAGAGAACGTTCGATGAAACATGAGGCTTTCTTTTAAACAAAATGCTACCATCCTAGACTCAAGATTTTATCAAACATTGAAGCATGATTACAATGATTATCAACAAGAGAAGTAAGTCGACAATATGGAATTTGTTTTATTTGAAAAGCATGTTATGCTTTCTCTCAACGGGTAACGTCCACCACTCCAAAAAAAATTGGAAGAAATGCTGCTATATTTACTCAAGTTTGTCTACACTCATATTGGATTTTGTTGGAAGTAGACTTGGACAAGCGTATGATCAACGTATTTGATAGTTTGCCAAGTCTCATAACCGATAAAAACCTTAAGGAAGATATGGAGCCCTTGCTTAGTTGCTTTCCCTAGCTCATTTATGATAAGGTAAGAGATCATAATCCCACCCAGAAATTTATGTATAAGCTGAACAAAAAACTTCCTCATCAGTTAATAGGTATTTTTTTCTTTCTTCTTGCAAACAATATAGTTATATATTTATCATACTGAAGGACTTAACATTTAACTAAATTTACATATCTGATTGTGGCATGACCATATTGAAGTTTATTGAATTTTCCCTTGCCAATTAGACTTGATGACTATTGATCCATAGAAGATGCCATAATGGAGGACTAATATGGCAACAGAACTAATTGTTCTAGAATTGGACCCATAGATAGGTTTTGTATACATCACAAGTGTACAACATCTGTAATACTTATGACTTGTACATTTCTTAGAATGTTCCAAATGTTCTTATAATGTTTATAACAATTTATTTTCCTTTTAGTTAATGTTTATCAGTAAAACATGTTATTTGGATAATCCTCTTGAGTGGTTATGCAGTATGTTAAGACATGTAAATAATTGTCGAACCATGTTAGTATGAAAAGTTAATAAAATTTGAACTATTTTCCTTTTAATTGATATTTTATAAGTAAAACAATTATTTTGATAAACKCCATTGAATTGTTTGCAGTATATGTGCATAACGGTGTAAGTCTGTTAAGGCATGTACATAACTGTCAAACCCTGTTGGTGTAAATAAATCATACTATTTGAACTAGCTTCCTTTTAATTAATGTTTATAAGTTTTACAAGTTATTTGGATAAACCTCATGCATTTTTATGTTGTATATGTACATAACTTTGTTGATCTGTTAAGACATGTACATAACAGTCAAATGTTGTTAGGATAAAAAGTTCATACTATTTGACGATCTTACCTTGAAGTAATGATTATAAGTAAATCTAGTTAGTTTGCTCAACCTGCATTTTTATGCTATATATGTTCATAAGGGTTTAAATTTGTTAAGACATTTACATAATGGTCAAATCCTATTATGAGTAAAATATAAATAAAAGTTCATTATTCATTATTATTTATAGTGATTAAGAACCTGTAGTGTTCCAAAGAATGTTTGAATGCTCAACTTTGTACTTGCATAGCAAATGCTACATAAACAATAAAACAATGTTAATTCGCTTACCGCTATTGAGCATATATGTGGTGTATTTTCTTCAATGTTAAAGATGTCACAAATAGTCACTTATTCCATCGGATATGTAACTATTATAATCAAAAAACTTGTTTGGCTAAACGTCTTGAATTTTATGCAGTATACGTGCATAATGGTGTAAGTCTGTTAAGACGTGTACATAATTGTRAAACCCTGTTAGTGTAAATAGATAATACTATTTGAACTAATTTCCTTTTAATTAATATTCATAAGTTTTATAAGTTATTTGGCTAAACCTCTGCATCTTTATGCTGTATATGTGCATATAATAGTCAAACGCCATTAGGATAAAACTCTTGCATTTGTATGTTGTAAATGTGCACAATAGTGTAAATCCGTTAAGACATGTACATAAATAGTCAATCYTTGTTAAAAAGAAAAGCTCACACTTTGACCTATTTTCTTTTTTGAAGGATCGTATTCTACTTTAAATAAATTTGATAAAACAATGCAAAAAGTTTAATATATCAAATTATCCTAGTCATATATTACATTTAAATTCTAACATAAATAAATAAAAAATATGAAAGATGCATTTACTTCAAGCAAAGGGATTGTACAAGTATTCTAGTTGTGGCTAGTCTTCAAACACATACCTTTGCAAATCTTCACATTCTAAAATCCTTAGTAATAGTCCACAAGGAGTTGAACTTAAATCAACGATTAATTCCTCTATGTTCTCACCCAACACGAAAGCATCTTTGGGATGATCTTGTCCTTTTAGATCCACATCATTCTAATCTGTTTGCATTTCATAGAAAGCTGCAATAGGTGCTTCATTCAAATAGCCACCTATAATAGGTGCTGCTTGTTCTTCATACTCATCTAAACCATCATCTTTTCCATTCTTTTCAACTTCTTTCTCCAAAAGAGAAACACAAGGATAAAATTCTTGGCAAACCGAGAGATACTATTTCACATTGTAGTCACAATCAATCTTTATTGGTGGTATCAGAAAGTTAGGATTTTCGGGCACCATACTTCTCATCCCTATATTATTTACCCTAGAATCCACTCCCAGTGTCCCTCGAACCGTTTCACATAACTTGACATGGATATTTTTATTTTTTTTTTTGAAACAAGATTAGTAGTCACTTTTGTTAGACCATTATACCTCCATATCCACCAACCACCACCTTCTTTCTCCACAAACTTACCAAAGTAACAAACAGATATGCACGAATTATCTAAGGAAACCATAATTGCAATTCAACAATAAATACTTTCAATTTATAAAAAAAAATACTAATTTCAAGCTAATGCAATATAATGAGCTGAAACTAGCATTTAAAAAAAGTTATAGACTGTGAGACACTATCATGTGTCATGTCATAACAGGGATATCCTATTTATGACCTCTAACACCACAGTTTGCACAATATATGCTATTATAAATAATTTATCTCAATATATATTATGTATGCAATGACAAAAATATATGAAGTATGGTACAAAACTGAACAACACTTTTACAGGTCATACCATTACAATTATAAATTGTGTATGCCTTCAACACCATATTTTTGCAAGAAATGTAGGGAAATTCCTACGTTAGCTCAGTATATTGCTATTATACTTAAGTTATGTACGCAATGACAAATAATATATCAATTTTGGTTCATAAAAAGACTTTACTATTAAGGTCACCTAATAACAGTAATATCTTGGCTTTCAAAATATTTCAATTTATAATCAAATAAATAGATTTCATGTTCATACTAAGCTCAAATTAGCATTTACATAAATTGATAAACTGATTTGTACTATAACTTTTCATGATTGTGTCCCTCTACACCACATATTTGTATTATAGTGAACAATTTTGTAATAAACTATGCATGATTGTGTTCCTCTCCACCACACTTTGCATTATAGTGAGCATAGGTACTATTTACCTATACCTATAAATGAGAAGAGGGGACTTAATTTATAGAATGTAGTATATAAAAGAAACAGATCAACATGAGTATATATCTAAAAATTCGAAGCAACGTAGTATATATATGCCTAGAAATTTGCATATGGTGATAGAGATTTCGCCTTTTTCCTACACAATAGTGTTGGCTTCTTCTTTCTTTGGTCTTCTACGGTGATGAGTAAAATGGAGAAAAAGCTTTTGGTTCAGAGCTGTCGAATGAGTAAATTGATGCAACTTGTTTTGCTGAGATTCAAAGTGAAGAAGAAAAAGAGAAGATTTTAGCTCGTTATTTGGTTGAGTAACCTATAGATAATAAGTAATGGATGTACTTTCGTCATTTAAAAAATATATTGGGATGAAACCGCGTAACATAGATGGCTATTTTGATCATTCAATAATATATTTTACAATTTATTTAATTGATGAGGCCTTTCAATAAACATTATCTAAAAGAGGAGATTTTTTTCCAAATGCATTGCTAGACTAAGTTCATAACAACAACCAAAAAAAAAAAAAAAGAAAATGTGATTTTGAACGTTTTCAAGTAAAAAACTCTCTTGCTACAACCAAAATGCTAAAAATATGTTTTTTCTATTTATTTCTCTTTAATAATTATAAAAAAGCTTCTAATTACCTAAATTACGCTTCATTTTTGGTGTTTAATTTTAGTTTGAGCATACGTTGATATGACTAATAGTACTTATAATATATCACAAGTAGAATTCATTAGAAATAGTTAAAGCAATTTTCTGCCGAATTCTAAATAACTTGTTTTCTAATTTTTTATTTTAAAAAATAGTGTTCAGAAATGAAAAACCAAATGTGTTTTTTAGTAAATCTGTAAATAACCACTCAAAACATAAAATTGAACATGCTTTTACAAATTAAAATTGAAAACTGAAATGCAAATTGAATGCAACCTAACTGTGATGACAATCGTCTAAGACATCTCTTGCTACAAAGTTGTCCCTAAGGCCGTAACAATGGCTCCACAAGGTTCCTCCCGCCATGGCGGATGAGGCCCAAAGTGCGTTGGGGAAGGATCGACTTATTACAAACGACGCGATTATTGTGTTTGAGGCCTTTCACTAGCTAAAGAATGACAGGGGAAGAGCTAGAAATATGGCTCTCAAACTTGACATGAGCAAAGTATATGGTCGTGTGAAATAGAGATATCAAGAATGGATGATGTGCAACTTGGGTGTACCAAACAGGTTAGTCCCGAATAGGGAGACAAAGAATCATTTGACATATAATTCACCATTTAGAAAAGTTAGAACTTCAAATATATCTTGATTTATCATTTTGTATAACTTTTTAATAATAGTTTTATCTATGTAGTACAAAATAGGATTTAAAAATTGATACAAATAACTTATTTAAAGAATAATATTTTATATATCAATGATTGAGAAAATAAAGTTAATATAAGAGAATACTTTTTATGATTGATGTACTTAATGTCAACTTGATAGCACAATTCAACGTTTAATTAATTTGAATCAATCAAGATTTTATTAGATTAATACATTTTAAGTTGAAATATTTTAATATTTGAAATGCCTCTAAAATAAATTTTTAAGTGATAAGATTTTGATTTAATACTTTATCACTAAACATACATGTACATGTAAGTTTCATAACTTTTTATATACTTGATAAAATTAATCTTATACTTTTATCTCTTCTATGCTATTGTTGATTACTGCTGCTATTTTCTCTCACTCTTTTTATGGTTGATCGCTGGTGATCCACTCGATTTTGACTTGATTGGTTCACTCCCTCTATCATCTCTATCGTTGTTGAATATGGCTATGAAAAATATAAATTAACACCCACCATTTAACTTATTACACATTCCTTATCGTAAATATGACTATGCATATACAAATCGATGTAAATTTACTAACGCATCATCATTCATCTAGATTAGTTATCAAACACTCTAACCAAGTTTATTATTCAAATTCAGATATTACAAAGTAAATTTTTGTCTTCAGAAATTCACCTATTCATTAGATATCAATCTTTAAATTACAAAGTCCCAATGCAGTGTCATAAAATATACCTTATATTGATAAGATATGATTMAAATCAAGTTTAGATTGCCTTGTGTAGCAAAAATGAAATGTGCCCAAGAAAGTGTGGAGGGATAAATTAGGTTTTTAAAACTTCTTGTAAATAGCTCAAACTTTCGCATTTTTAGGAAACGATATCAAATACTTTGTAGGTATAATAAATGCTATTTCTTTGGTAAGGGGTTAATGCTATAAAATAAAAGATAATCTCAAGTAATAAAGGTAGAGAGATACAAACATACTCGCACGCAAGATTTATAGCGGTTTAACTTCCCGTGAGATCTTACATCCACTACGTAGGTCACACCCTTAGTATTCTCAAATCTACTGACACAAATAAGTCACAAAAACTTTTACAACCAACTAGAAGATTCTTGTATATAATAGGGAAGGATGAGTTTTTCAAGATATTCTCTTATGTGCTTGTTTTAAAATGCTTAGAGTTCTTTGCGGAAAAACGTGGCCAAAATCCTTTGTACCTATTAAGCAACATCAAAAAAATAACCATTTTTTAAAAATGAAGTGCTTATTTTGGACAACTGAAATAAGTGGGAATGCATCAGAGTTATCGCCTGAACCCTTACTACATATATCAGACTCAACACTAATGAGCTTTGACAGCCAAACCATAAGTTCTAACTAACCTACCGATGGTGCTTCAAGAGAGCTTCGGACGACCAATATCTATCAGCCTAGGTCTCTCTTAAAGGATTTTGGAATTAGCAATGGTTAGCTTCGAACGACCAAGGTAAAGACAAGTTCTAAGTCCGAATTAGGTTTGAACGCAATTGTTAACCTTCGGATGATCGATTTTTAGACATGTAAGGTCTGAACTTTCACTAGAAAGATTATTGGACTTTCAAAGGCAATTAGGACAGCTGAAATAACAGGGTCATGCGTCCGAAGTGTTTAAACACTTTGAATACATTTTCATACATATTTCAAAAGTCCTAAATATTTTTATAAGTTAGATAAACATAAATTTTCCATAAATTAGATCTTTAAAACACTTTGGAAAACAGTTGGTGAAATTATTCAAGGAGTCCAAAAAGCTAATCAAAGTAAATCATTTCTAAATTTAAGCACACTAAAGGTAAACACTTGAATCCAATTTACTTAGAAATCACCTTCAGATAAACTAGATATCTTCTTGAGTGTACTTGCATCTTCAAGTACTTCATTGAGAGTTCARAGCGATATTAATTCTTCATGGTTTTGACAAATGTTCCTACAACAATTCACACAGTGTATGTAAGACATAAGTTATTAATCGCACCATAGGATTTACAAAAATAAAATAAAGAGAAAGAAAAATCAAGTTGAAAGTACCACAAATTTTCTTTAATAAAAAACTAATTTGTCTATCACATATTCTAATACTAGCCATAAGTGATGCATGAAAATGTTACATGTTTGTTAAACGTAACATATTTTTGGGAAATTTTTCAATAATGACATATCATATTTAAATGTATTTTATCTCTTAGAAACTTTTATCTGTCTTATCACTAAAATATGGATCGCATCTGACAATTTCTTTGTGAATTTTAATTCATGTCTTATTAAACATCATAACGAATGATGATTATGACTAAAAAACTTCAGCTTATGAATTTAAAAATCATCAAAATTTTGATTTTTTATTTTTGAGTTCTTCCTAATTTTGAATGCAAAACACATAGTGGCCAATGCGACTGCGCCATATGCTAGCATAGTGGCTGCAATCGTTGGACGCCACATGTAACGCAATGGCATGTAAGAACAACAATCTCCCTAATGTGTTTTATTGGAATATAAGTTATGTATTCAACCTACAAAACATTTATACAAGGTAGGCATTCAACCTACAAAACATTTATACAAGGTAGGCATTCAACCTAGAATTTGTATTTCAATAAAACATATAAGGGAGATTCTTGTCCGAAAGGAATGGTACTCCTATTCTAATTTTTCAAATTATGTTTTACTATCTTTATTCATTTATACAAGGTAAAACAAAAATCAAAAGGACTTGTTTAATTACCTTCCATTTTTGCATCCCAATCATGCCATGTATTGGGATTTCATGGCATATATGCAAGAGGTCGCTTTTATTTTTTTGTTCAACTTTTGCTATAAATATGTGTGAGCATTAGGTGTTTTCACCACAACAGCGAACAAGTAAACAATTTCACTTCTTAAATCTTGTTCAAACGCCATGGAAGGAGAAAATAAGAAGAATACTTCTCCCTCCAAAGCAATTGAGGAGCAGGTAACTCCTCAAACACTTGAAGCTTCCACCCAAACCCCACCTTCTCTTGAGGTCCAAGGGCCTCATTCGTCACCAAATCAAGGTGGACCCCAAGGACCGCCAGGAGATTTAGGAGGAAGGCCACCGGTCATTGTCCATGCTATCCCTGTTGATGGTTCTGCCGGTGATGCTATCGGTAGTGCTAGTGGCCTTGTTATAGATGATGCTAGCAGGAAAAGAGCAATAGCGGTTGGTGAGGAAATAGCTGCTCCTGGGGGTGGAAATCAAGTTCCATTTGCCTGCACAATATGTGGGAGGAATTTTCTTACAAGTAAGAGTTTGTTTGGTCATATGAGATCACATGGTGGCCGTACTTGGAAAGGTGCATTCCCTCCTCCCATGTTTTCTAGAGAGGAGTTCGCTGACACAGGTTTGCTGAACCCAGAAGAAGGTGAAGAAGAGGAAGAGCATCAAGAAGTTGAACATGTTATCCAAGCGGCAATACCTGTCGTCCAAGAAGGGGCTGTCGTAGGCGTTCAGGAGGCTAGTAATCTAAATGTGCTGCAGACTCAAGCTCTTGAACCCCAGGTGGAGTACCGCGTGCCTGACCTGAATCTTCCCCCACAGGATGAGGAGAATGGTAATGGCAACGATAACAAAGATGATTGAATGTCACCTTCTGTTCTGCGATAGACAATTCTCAAATCAGCTTAGGAACAGTAGAAATATGTAACACAATTCTTGTAACTTTATCTCTTTTAGTGAACACATCTTTAATAATAAAAGTCTTTATACATTACTCATCTCTAGCTTGTATATATTTATTTAATTCTCTCAACTCCTACTTAATTTTTTTTTTCCTTTTTGTAAGTACCAAATTTTATTAAGATGATAACAAAAAAGTACTACATCATACGGAGGCATACCTCTTGTAAACAATAGTAACTCTATCAAACAATTATTCATCAAAATCTACTAGAATTAGTCATTTTGACATAATCTAATTAAGCTGGAAATTTTTCCGTATTTATTTACTTAATTCTTGATATTCCTATAGTTGTTTTGGATTAACAAGACAACAAGAAAATAAAAAGAAACAACTTTTCAACGTCCAACCTTAGGTGTATCTTCAATATGAAGTTGTGTGTATCAAAAGAAGTACATTCCAGAAGTCTAAAATTTTATGAGTATTTATTGTACTTGATTAATTAATTAATCAATACAAATCCCATGCAATGCAAGTTCTTATTTATTCATGGCCTTTAAAGCCTTTCATATGTATAATATTTATCACTAAACATGTTTCATATTTTTCTAATTTTTAATAAGCAACAATATATATACATTTTGTACAAATTAATTTTATAATCAAGTAGTAACCTAGTATCATGTTAATGCAATGCATGATTATAGTATATTTACTTCAAAACCACAAGGTTTATTGTCATGTATGATGTTGTATTATCATGTTCTGTGTATGTTATATAATCTTGTGATTTTACTTGTTGAATGAGCAAATATATTTGTCTTAATCTTAGGTTATTAATTGTAAGACCTTTCTAGTTTTATTTTGTTCGAGCAACATCAATACATTTGATATGCTTTACTTTAATTCTCATTCTATTGTAATTATAACGTACAATTTTCAAAATTTTCATAAGTTTATAATTTGCGATATGTTAAATATTGCTCTGGAGATCATCTTTCTTCGTTTCATGGAATTATTTATATGCATTATCATCGCAAAGGGATCTTTAAGCAAGTACATTGAGATGGAACCCATCCAACCTGAAAAGCTTTATAAATAATCTTATCCTCAATAATGGGGTACCAATACAAATATATATTTATTTTCTAAAAGAAAACACTGCAATCCCAAATTTTATTTTCTTTGCTAATGGAGATTGTTTTATATTTTAATTTTAATAAAAATGTTAGAATATAGATTCTCATATTGATATAGTTCCAGATATAGTTGGAAGAAAGAAAAAAAGTTTTTATTAATTCTTAAATACATTACCACATTTTATTGTATTTACTAAGAAATAATATTCATTCCAGTCATTGCTCCTCATAGAATGACACCAATCTTTTCTTTTAGGTTGTTTTTTTCTTCTTGTTGGAGGAATTTGAAGGATCTCTTGAATCTGAATTTTCATGCTGTTTTTGTTGTTGTTTTTTATTGTTTTTTGTTGCTAAAATTACTGAAAATTACACTTCTATAAAAATTAAAAGTTCGATGGTTGATGGGATCTTGAATATCTCCGAATAGATACAAGATTTAAGCAAATTCGGTTTCAATATAAAACATATTCATATATTTTCATACATTTTTTTTTTCAAGTGAAAAGATCAGTGAATAATTTATTGGAAGTTGAACTTAAGGTATTTAAAATTTGGGACGTATAAATATTCAAAGAAGGCAGGCTTATTAGACGATAAGTAAGCACATCTATGTATTACTTAGAAGTTACGTCATCATAATAATCTAATTAGTAATTATGTTCTTAGATTTTATTCTTTTTTGAATGTCAAATAAGTTTATTAAATAAAATTGGTTCGACGGGTAGCCGCAACCTTATTGGAACATTCTCAATCCAAACTCGAGAGGATCCTAGCCTAGTACCCAGTTGAGACAACAATTATGATACAGTGTTAGCAATGCGTTTAYCATGGCTCAACTCAAAGGAAGCAAGAAAACCTAACTCAGGCTACTAGAGATAAATTCGCAACATACCGAAGCTTGTTGATGACAACCAGAGCAAGAATGACCACGGAGTTAATAAAGTCCTTTGCAAGACATACATAAAAAAGAAATGAACAATTACAGTAAATATGAATTGATACAATATATTCGTGAAAGTTTCAATATCAATATTATAATTTACTCTAAAAATAAATTATTACTATATAAAATTATCTTTGACATATGAAGATACGATCATACATTCATTTGCTTAAAGTTCACAAAACACGTAACTATACATTCATAATTGGTAAAATTCGCAAACATAATGAATTAAAAATTTATTCCGAAATTTGCAACCGAGAGTGTGACCATTGCTTTATGCAATAGACTCTCAATCCATTATGTTTGCGATTTGTGCCAATTATGGACTTATTAGCAAGGCTAAATAGATTTAATTCCCACAAATTGAATAAATCATTTGCAGTTAGAAGCAGAACTTCAACATGGTTTTCAATTCCATTACCGCAACCTGTTTCTCTTTTTTGTGAAGGGAAAAAACAATGAAATTTCTTCCTAGAACTCTCTAAATGATAAGCAAGTGCCCCGCGACCCTTCATTTCTGCAACAGGTGGAGTGAAGTTGCAGAAAAATACAACATGCATAAGAAACCAAGACTGCATTGCATGATTTCAAAAAGCTTATCCAAATCAAGATTTATAGCATTCACACAAAAATGGCTAAATGGACCTACCTTTCTACTTCTCTTCCAGAAATACTAGCCAGAAAATTTCCTCACTTTTTCTTGTATTTTGCCTGATTTAACTTGGCCTCAAATTTCGTTAACCACAAGGTGTAATTGTGATGTTAGTTTTGCCAAGTGATTCTCAGTTGTTGTTTATCTGCCACACGAAGTCCCTCTTAACAATTCAATCTGAGAGAAGTCATTTGATCGGACGGTTTGCCGAAGTGCTTTTTGTGTAGGAACACATTGTCAGGAAACATAAAAGGCCGTGTCCGTCCCCTCCTCTTTCTTAGTTTTATCTCCAGTGTTCTCTTTTTCCTCTGGGCTCTATCTTTCCGAGTAGTACACAAAGAGGGTCACCAATGGATCCTTACAAGGTACCAACTTTCCATCTGGGAACTGTTTTACTGATGTTAATTTACTGTTTTCTTAGTTATGTTTATTCCAATCTGTATCTAGCATGTTTTCTTTGACATGTGATTTCTCGATGCTTATAACGAGCCTATTAATTATAAAGCTTTAGAAGCTTAATACATCTCGATCCAACTAGGCGTGATGTAATTAGTCGTTAACCATCTTTCTGGCTTGTGTTCTTCTTGACAAAATGCATGCAAAGACCTTACATTGTTTCACATGTATCAAGAAAGTAAGAAAGGCAGAGAACTGATGCGTTAAGTAGGATAACTTTCATTTTAGGCACAAGTGGTGGAAATAAAACTAAGCAGTAATTATTCCCGCTAGACTGAGCATAACTGAGTCGTGGTTGGTTTTGCTTGGCTGCTTTAATTTCTGAAGTTCTAATCTAAGCTTTGATTTGTAATAGTATATAGCCCTTCGGTTCCATGTTGATGTGGATGTCTTTGAAGTTATTCATGGTAATTATGCTCCCTTTATCTTAATCTGGTTCAGTATCGTCCATCGAGTGCCTTCAACTCTCCATTCTTTACCACGAATTCTGGAGCTCCTGTTTGGAACAACAACTCATCTCTCACTGTTGGAACAAGAGGTATTTCTTCTGGTTAAATAATTTATTTTTCTAACTCTCCTGGGCCTCATTTGAATAATTTTATTATTCTGGTGAAGCTGATTGAAACATTGCAATGTTTCACCAAAGCCATCAAAGTTCATAAGCTTTCAATTTGGTGAAGTATTTAATATTTGATTAGTCAAGGACCTTGTATTGGTCTAGAGGAGGATTTCTCTTGATCCTTTTCAACATATATATTACTTTACCAAGAGAAAAGGAACTTTTTATTTGAATTTATGGCGTCCATGGTTTATGTTAGTCCTTGATGTTGCCTTTATCTGGTATCCTTACGCAATTATGTCCATTAATATCTACGTCTTTAAAGGCATCCTGTAATAACATATAATGATTTATATTAGAAATATGATCAGAATGCTGGAGCCTAATTATTTTATTTTTTTAAAAAATATTTTTCCAGGACCAATTCTGCTTGAAGATTACCATTTGGTGGAGAAGCTTGCCAATTTTGACAGGGAACGAATTCCAGAGCGAGTTGTTCATGCCCGGGGAGCTAGTGCTAAAGGGTTCTTTGAGGTCACACATGATATATCACACCTCACTTGTGCTGATTTCCTTCGTGCTCCTGGTGTCCAGACCCCTGTCATTGTGAGGTTTTCCACTGTTATACACGAAAGGGGTAGTCCTGAAACTCTTAGAGACCCTCGTGGTTTTGCTGTAAAGTTCTACACCAGAGAGGTAGGATATCTAGTAACTGACGGAGCATCGACTTCTGTTTTGGTTTTGATGTGGCTTTTCTTTTTATATTTCATTTCATTCTGCTTCACTTCTGTAGCATTTTTGTGCCAGACTGGGGGGGAAAAAAACAATCAGCATACTTTTTCATGAAACCATGTAAACTATGGTTTACTTGATTCTCTTGAACATAGACAAGGGCAAAGGTACTTGTTGTTGTATATCAGAATGAAGCCTAGATCATATTTGATTTAGCTCCTTACATGTTTGTTTAGCTCATGCTCTAATCTGTTTCTAAATGCTCTGTATATTAGGTTTATTGCTGTAGGGTGCCAATTGAGTTACAATGGTTGTTGGCTTTTCTTAACTCTTTGTCTGGTAAAGAATTTCTAGTGCTCTTTTAGATAAGTGTACAGTGTAAGCATGCCTTTAGGTATCTGAATATATTTTCTTTTATTCTCTTGTCTCTAATGGAGTGCTCTTTTCCTTGTTCATTCACAAGGGTACTTGCATCCTATGTTTGTGGGAATATGTAATATTTAGTTTCCATGAGTATACATGATATGATTTTTGTGGAACTTTATTTTTGTTGCCTTTGAGAAGCATGCATTCATGATTTAGTTACGGTGAACATAGTTTTTCTCATTGAGAAGGAAGCATATGTGATGTATTAACTGAATTGTAGTGGTTCTTGTTTGATAAGCATGCATGCACATTTAGGGACTATAGCATTTTCTTTCTTTTTATCTGAATAAGCTATAATATTGCAGCTATAGTATTTTCTGTCTCAATCATTATTAAGTTTTGATGCATTTATGGAACTGAGTACTTTTTTCTTGATGAGCATTATTTGAGAGTTATCTACTTTCTGCTGCAGAATTGTGGTCGAACCATAATCAATGAACTGAAGTTAATACCATTTTGACGTGTTTCCTGATTATCCAGCTTAGCTATTTGATGGCCATTGAAGTCAGTTCTTATTTACTTGCTCTGATTCTTCTAATCAGGGAAATTTTGATCTTGTGGGAAACAATTTTCCAGTCTTCTTTATTCGTGATGGCATGAAGTTTCCAGACATGGTCCATGCTCTGAAGCCCAACCCCAAGTCCCATATCCAAGAGAATTGGAGGATTGTTGACTTTTTCTCCCATCACCCTGAAAGCTTGCACATGTTCACCTTCCTCTTTGATGATATTGGTATTCCACAAGATTACAGGCACATGGATGGTTCCGGTGTCAACACATATACTTTGATTAATAAGGCTGGGAAAGCACATTATGTGAAGTTCCATTGGAAACCTACCTGTGGAGTCAAGTCTTTGCGTGAGGAAGAGGCCGTCAGGGTAGGAGGAGCAAATCATAGCCATGCTACTCAAGACCTATATGACTCCATTGCAGCTGGAAACTATCCTGAATGGAAGCTTTTCATCCAAATAATTGATCCCGCTGAAGAGGACAGATTTGACTTTGACCCACTTGATGTAACCAAGACTTGGCCTGAGGACATCTTACCCTTGATGCCAGTGGGCCGTTTGGTGTTAAACAAGAACATTGATAATTTCTTCAATGAGAATGAGCAGCTGGCGTTCTGCCCTGCTATTGTGGTGCCTGGCATATACTACTCCGACGATAAGTTGCTTCAAACCCGTATCTTCTCCTATGCTGACACTCAGAGGCACCGGCTTGGACCCAACTATTTGCAGCTTCCTGCAAATGCTCCCAAGTGTGCACATCACAACAACCACCATGAGGGTTTCATGAATTTCATGCAAAGGGATGAAGAGGTATGTCTTCAGTCATTCTTTCTRAATTTATTAATCAGCAAATGAGTCCTTGAATCCACTTAAATTGAGGAGAAAATTTTCATTTCAACTTATGCATGCATGGCTTAGTGAGCACGCATTTCTTTTCTCCTCTAAACAAGGAAACTTAGGATGTAATAATGCTATTGGTTTTTTCCTACCTTCAATATGATTATGCCACTTTTTATTTGTTGTAATTTCATTATCTGATGAATGTTTTGTTGGTTTACAGGTTAACTACTTCCCTTCACGATATGATCCTGTTAGGCATGCTGAGAGGTCCCCAATTCCTCCAGCAGTTTTAACTGGCCAACGTGAAAAGGTTTGTTTCCTTGTCATTTCCATTTAGTGTCTAGAGCGATGAACTGGAGATTGAATTTGTGCTTCCCTGCTGGATTCTAAACCCTTATCTTTTGATGCCAACTACTCCTTGGTCCAAATTAGACCTCTAACTTTCTGATCGTTCATGAAATAATGCTTTCTTTCCGAAAACAAATTGTTTTTCTGATCAAAAGAAATTGTATCGTGTACTTTACGCCTATTTGCTCTTCTGGCAGTTCAAAAGTAGCTTGTGAACTTATTCCTTTAAACTTTTCTCAATGTCATCACTTTCTCCTCAGATATCGTTCTTTTAAGCTATCACAAAGACCTTCAGGCTTGCTGTGTTCATTTTGAAACTTTTCCATGATCATGCCAGCTAAAACTATGGTTCTTTTCTTTGGTTGGCTAATTTGGACCACTTGTTGCAAGCTATTTGAAAGATGAATCGGGTAAGCAAGCTTGAACATTTCCAATTTGTTGTCTAAACTGTTTGCTTTCACTCTTCAGGCTATAATTAAGAAGGAGAACAATTTCAAGCAACCTGGGGAGAGATACCGTTCTTTCACGCCAGATAGGTATGTTTCCTGTCCATTTCTGCTAAGAATGTTATTATCTCTAGCGTACCCTTTTCTGTTTGATTCATTTCCTTTCTTTGGTGCTGCAGAAAAGAGCGCTTTATCAACCGATGGGTTGAGGCCTTATCTGACCCAAGGGTGACTTATGAGATACGGAGTATTTGGGTCTCTTACTGGTCTCAGGTGAATATTACATTCTATTATAAGACGATGAAGCTGTCTCTCTGCCTTACATGCATTTATGTCCCTTTTGTTCCTTTCCACTTTCCTGGGCAATATATGGTATCTTCGAAAATGAGCATGTTATTGGGAATTTCCATTTTAGTTGTTGAAATATATGATATGTTCAAGAGGGAAATCTTCAATTGTCGAAATGCAACATAACCACATCTGCATAAATGCGATTGACTTCAATTATGTTGCATTGCTACAGGCTGATAAATCTCTCGGTCAGAAGCTAGCTTCTCGCCTCAGTGTGAGGCCAAGCATATGAAAGAATTCCAGCATCCTCATCCAAGGCGGTAAAATGAAACAAGCAGGAAAGAGGAAAGGAAGATCAAGAGTCTGCAAGGTTATTAGTCGTTCAGGTGCTTCATGTCTTCATGCCAAGAAATTTAAAGACGATATTCATTCTTGTTCTGATAATGTTTGTATTCATCTGTAGCCAATAATTTTGTAATACGTTTGGTTGAGCAACCGCAGTGACAGAAATCAATGCTGATAATCAGCCATACATCTTCGAACGATATTTAGAAGACTGTTAAAGATGTAGCACTATTTTAGTACGGATTCATCGATATGTTTGTGCTATATATAAAAGTCGCTATGTTTTTTCTTTTTCCCTTTTCTTTTTCAGTTTTTCCCTGTGAGTAATCCTGTGAAGATATGAGTTAACTGCAAAGGAACAATTATATACAATAGTTGGAACGGCATCATGGTCTGCATGGGAAAGTTTTATGTGTCTGTGGTCATTCTATTGAGTATTAATTACTTTATACTGACATGCAGATGGTTTTTGGTGAATTTTAGGATATTCATTTATATAAATGTCACAAATCCAAACACGTCACTTACAACTTTTACTTTTATTTTATTATAACAAGTGATCGTGCATGAAATATTCAAAACATGCATGTTTATAATGTAATAATTGATCACACGTGAAAGATTATTTGATAAGAAGGATTGCAAAGATCAAACTTTTTGAAGCTTTTCAAATGATGTCAATTTTTCCACTAATAATTAATGAAGTTTGAATATTTTTCAAAATTTAAAAAAGATTTTTAGAAATGTAGAAATAAGTTTCGACTAATAGATTTTAAAGAAAAAATACCTTCAACTTTCTATTCATTTATATCTCTATTTTTTTCTTTATTTATTTACTTGTATTGAGTCAACTTATGATTTAAACGGATCAAAGTTTATTTTATTTTCACTTGCTCATATTTTAAATAAACAAAAAAATATTATGTATTACTTATTTAAAAAATAAGTCAAATATCTAATCGAATTATAAGTTGTACATGAGTCAAGTTTAATCATTTTCTACCTTACAGGTGGCTACTTGGGTACTTAATTCTTTGTACTTATAAATACTCAATTACATTTACCCCTCTGACGAGGTTTGTTAAAATTACAAATCAACCCCAAACTCTCATCAAATTACAAATAACTGTTGTTTTAGTTTGAGCCATTGATCATTCATGGTTCATAAAAATATTCAAAATGCACCGAACTTTAAAGCTTCGTTTGGAATGGGAGAAAAGATAGAAAATTTCGTTTGGTTCGGAATTTRGGGGATAGAAAACATGGAGGAGAACGGAATTGTAGGAAAAGAAATTGAAAAAAGAAAAAGGAAAAGCGAATCTTTCCAAAACTTTCCAATGAAAAGGTGCGAAGAAAAGGAGGGAACAGAAACTATAGAAAAGTTAGCAGGTTAATATTTCAATTTMAACTTAAGAAGATTATGAATATAATCTGCTCTGCTCTCTTATAATTCCCCTTCATCACTCTCAACTTCTCCACTGATCCTTGGAGAGCTCCGTCGAACTGCTGCGACTTCATCATCTCACTGCCGCCTGGTTAACCCAGCCAAAACCGTAAGTTTCCCTTCCATTTCCTTCAAGAAATATTTAGTAGTCTTGAGCTAGTTTCGAACTGGTATTATCTAGTCAATTCATGGCAGTTTTCGATAGTATGAAATCTGTGACAAAATGGAGTCGAATGTTATGTGGGTCTGCAGAACTTGTAGCAATTGGTTTGGGGTTATGGTCGTCGATGTTAGCGTTAGTGTTTCAGTGAGCGCTGGTGCTCCTTCCACATTTCAAATCAGAGCAATTCTGAACGTCCGGTGAGATAAGAGCCTATGCTTTTAGGAGTAAAGGCTCCGGTGCTATAATCCACCACATTGAAAATCCAAGCATGGTGCATAGGATCAGGGACTATTATGCTTCTTCCACTACTGATAGGGAAGAGAATGGAAGGAAAAGGAAAAGAAGAAGAAAGAGCGATAAAAATCATTGTATGTGAAACCCATTCATGATAAAATTTAACTAAAGATGTTTAGACTATTTTTGAAATTTAATCTGATTCCTTCCCTAGTCTATGATTCCCATTCTGATCTCAATATATTGATATTGAACTCAACAAATAGTTTATTGGGTTTTCTCGTTGGTGACTACCTTTCTTTGGGGCACAAAATAGGTCTTAGAATAACCAACAATATATGGTCGAATCAGATTTTAATAAGTTAATAGAATTTGCTTTTTTTCTTGTTTTCATTATGCTCTATCAGAGCGCACTTATTCTGATTGTGCGCTCTATCTCTCTAGCCATGTTTTGTTTTCTTGGATCTGCCTTTCAAAGTAATTTTCTGTCTTTTGTAACAAACAATTTATAGTTGAATCAGATTTTACTAGAATTTGTTTCTTTTCTTGGTTTTATCCTGCTCTATCAGATTGCACTTATTCTGATTGTGCGCTCTATCTCTCTAACCATATTTTGTTATCATGGATTTTTAATTTAAAGAAAAAGTGTTCTCTGTCTTTAGCATTCTATTCTTTATATTGTATTTGTATTCAAGAGTATTGATCTTATGAGCTTACTGATTCTGTTTATAATTTTCATAGTGTATTTCTGCATGTTCATCTTAATATCATCTGTCAACTTCTATGGAAATATATCTTGTTTTCTTCCATGTTTGCTCTGCTGCAGTCAATCTCTCACTTTAGCTTGCGAGTACCTCTTTTGTTGGTCTGAATAAGTTCAATAAGGAAACATAAAAACTGAATTTTGCTCTCACATACCCTGCTATATAATGTAAAATCCTTGAAGTGAGGAGAATTACTTAGAATAAAGCAACTTGTTTCTATGAAGGCAAGAGAAGTGGCGTTTATTATGATTTTATGGATATTGTTAGTTCTATTTGTGCGGAGGCTATCATTGAATCATTAGTGTTCTCTTCTTGGGTCTCTTTCACCCTTCTACTTCTTCCAAGTTTCTTGAATACTTCAACTAGTATGCCTATGCTCTTCGTGAAACACTACAAATTGTTTGAGAACCTTTCAGGACATAGCATTCAGCATCAAGTGACATTTGGAGCATCTCATCTAATCAAACTTTGTTACGTTTAATTTCTGACTTAAAGCAATTGGTCATCTTCAATCAGATAAAGACTGGTGTTGGCTGTTATGTTCAGAGCAGGTTCTGAATTCCTTTGACTGATTTTATTTTGCATGAGAATTGTACTTGCATGATTGTGTTTTTAGAACCTGAATAACTAAACTTTAGTATCAGAAAACAGTACAAATTGGCAGAATTTAGAGTTCCAGAGGAAATKGATGAGCTTGAATTGATTTTTACTCAGAATTTTTCTGCAGCTACTACTACTTTTTGTGTTTGAATATTTATTGCGTCCTGCTTGCTATGTTCGAACTTACATCTGTATTGCCCTTCATTAAAGTACATAAACTATGCATTAATGAAGTTAGGCACAATTAAACAAATATTAAAAAATAACCAAAATCATGAGGTTGTGGTCTAAATTTTCTGCTATTAATATTTTCACATTGCAGGGGCGCCCAGGTAAAATTGGGGGAAGAGGGTATGATTATATAAGCATTTATTCTTTCCATTTCTCTTCAACTCCCAAAAGAATATATATATTTCATTTTTAAACTTCCAAAGAACATAGAAGGAAAATTATCTTTTCTCTCCTAAACTCCCAAACTGGGCCTAAGAGAAGAATCAAGCAAGGTAACTTAGGTACGAATCCCTAAACTATGTAAGAATCCCTAAACTATGTAGCCTATAAATTGTGGCTGCTGCCATTTATGGTGGCCGGAGGAGGGGCGCTGTTCTTTTTACATGTTTATCTGTATAATTGTTGCAAAGGCCAATGTTTTGCATTTTTTTTTTTGCTTCTATTTTCGAGCTTTGCAGATTAGATAAAGGATGTTACTTTTGTGAATGTTTCTAATACTATTTTGCAGAAAATTTAGGGTTTTAGCAGATTGACCATTGTAACCCCAGACTGGGATGAGTAAAGAGTTTTAAAAGGCTTCATTATATACCTCTTCCTGCTGTGTATTTAGGTTTTCCTTTTAGTTGTGTCTGAGATTTTTTTTGTTTTTCTTGAATGAATTTGAGGAAGATTACGAGGAGTTAACAAGAATCTCTCATATGGGATATGGCTCTTAAAAATATTTTGAAGGAAATTCGTGTTAATTGTTTTGATCGTTCAATTATTTCAGGATAATTTTGCTGTTGTTCATTGTATAGACCAGTAAAGGAAATGCAGGACTTTGGTTTTACTTGTTTGCCTTTTTTTTTTTTTTTTAATTGATTTGGTTACAGAAAGCATTGTGGAGTTTGGGCCTGTAGCATTTTGAAAATTAGGAGTTGGACTAGGAAAAGAGGATGAATTGGTGGTCAGGAAGATGGAGGAGAAGTCTAAGATAAAGCATAAGAAAAGCAAGAAGAATGAAGTTAGTGATACTTGGATTCGTGAGGCTGAGCAGGGAGGAAAACATATGGCAATTGAGGCTGTAAAAGCTTTGAGAAAGAATATGTGAATGAAAGGAACAAAGGTCAAGAAAGGGACCTTGAGGGAAATGTTAACAAGAACGTTGAGAAGAAGAAAAACAAGATAGGAAAGGATAAAATTGCAGGTGGTTTTGGTTATAAATTGCACGAGATTGATTTTGAGGATGCAGAGGGTAATGGTCAGTCAACTGCAAATGGGACTTGTGGTATTGTGATTCAACATGAGAAAGCGGTTGAAACTTTGGAGAGGGGCTCGGATGAGGACCCTGTGGGGAAAGTTGGAAAGAAAAAGTGGAAAAGAGAGAAGGACAAAGGTGGGCTTGATGAAGGTGCTCCACAGCAGGATATCACACAGCTGGCTGAAAGTGGAGAACACGATAGGGAAAATCAGAATGGGGAATATTTTCGAGTATTTGATGAGGGATGTGAGAGGAAGATTATAGAGAAGGCAGACAAGAAAAAAAAGGAAGAGAGAGAAGGAAAATAAAATGGATGGTTCAGCTGCTGCAAGGGCAGGTATTCTGGCTAAGGAAAACAACCAAGGCAGAGCTGATTCAACCATGAGTGAGGAGGACAACAATGTCAGGACTGGAAATACTGAAGGCAAGAGTGGAAAGGCAAAATCAGTTGTAAATGGTTTCCAAGATTCTAAACCCTAAAAAAGTTCCAAAAAAGTAAGATTTTAAGCCAATATAGAGGTTTTCCTTCCATCTGATGTTGTGGGTAGTAGGAAAGGAAAAGATTAAAACCCATTAGTAAAAGGTAAGAGGTTCTCGAAAGCAGAAGATGAGACTGTGAAACAAGCTCTTTATAATTATATTGAAGAAAATTCTTGATGAAGGTCCAAAGATGGTTCTGAATTGCCGTTCTCATCCTAAAGTAAGAAATTGCTGGAAAGATATAGGGATTGCCATACCATAGAGGCCTTATAGTGCTGTTTATAGTCGTGCTCAGATTTTGTTCCGAAGGTCTATGAGTCATAAATGGACTGATGAAGAGTATAAAATGGTAGTCAAGTTTCATGAGCGGAATGGGCCGCAGTGGAAGGTTTTGGCTGATGAACTTAGCAAACATAGGTGGCATGTCAAGGATACATTTCGCAGAATGAAACTTGCTAAATTGAAAAAGGGAAGTTGGACCCAAGAGGAGTGTCAAAGCATATTTAAGTTAGTTAACATGGATTTGATAATGAAATCTGAGGAGAAGAAATCCAAGCACGGTATGTTGCAAGATAATATTTGTTAGACTGCGATCAGCAAAAAATTATCCACCCGATCTGGTGCAACTTGCTGTCTGAAATGCTACAACCAATTAACGTCTCCTATGGTTGCTGAAGGTAAATGGGCTGATGCTGACGACTATCACCTAATTAGTGCACTTTATCAGTTGCATGCAAGTTGCATTGAAGATGTGAATTGGGACAATCTTCTTGATCACAGATCTGGAGATGTATGTCATAAGCGTTGAAATCAAATGGTTCTTCACAAAGGTCAGCTTGGCACCAAGTCATTTTCTGAACAAGTTGAAGTGCTTGCAAACCGATACTGCCCTGATTTACTTGATGCAACAGTGGCCTGGGATAGCAAACCTGTTGTCTCATAATCTGGTCATCAGCAATGATGTGAATGCATCTGGTTTGTTATCTCTTCACCTCGAAATACTGCTGTAATTTTGCTCTATCAATAACTTTTGACAGTTTAAATACTACCTAGCAGTCTGAATCTGCTATAGTGACTAGATAATGTCATAAGAATAGCATGATAGTGAACTTTAAAGATCACCGTAGTGGCTGGAATCTAAGGTATTGTTTAATTTATCAATTCACATAGAATGCTGTAATGTTTTCATAGGAAGAGTTTGTTGCACATTAAACGACCTGAAGAGATGCAACTGCAGTAATGCACAAACTATGGGGGAGTTAGCTGCCGGATGGYTATATTCACAGTTCTAAACTTAGATCTGAAGCTACTTTTGTCAAATAATTCATGTAAACTGGAAAAAGGCTAATTTTTATTTTTTTTATTTTTACCGCTTTATCTCTTCTAGCTGTTATATGAATGTACTTCCATTGCTGTTTCTTGAAGTTCTAGTTCCCTGCTGGAGATTTATTCTTGGCAACTTCGGGTACCCCTTCTAAGCTTTCTCCAACTACGACCAAAAAAACATAGGAGAGGAAGGGAGTGAATTCATGGGCATCTGCATTAAACACATTGCGATCAGTTTTCKYTTTAGATCTAACTGAATTGATGGACATCTGCATTAAACACAGACTGAATCCTATAGTTTATTGTCAGATAAAGATGCGTCTAGATTGTAAGCAACAATAGTGTAAGAGAAATGTAAAAAATAATAGATAGGGAGTGAGAGAACAGCAAAAGAGCATTACCCAATTGCGTGTGCAAGAGAATTGTGTTCTGGTGATACTCAACATGTATCCACTGGAAAATACCAATACAGTATCGAAACATCCTTTCTATAAAGTAAAATTTGTCCTTTGCCAATCCTTTCATGCTAGACTACTGTTTTCATCCAACCTTTGCCATCATTAGCCAACTTGCTATCCATGACGGGATACTCTGCATCTGGAACTTAGTATTCGCGAGGTCCAAAGAGGAAAGGAGGGCTAGATATCTTGGAGGGCATTATCTCAGAGCAAAGGGTTCTTTGACTTCACTATTTTCTTTCAAGAAGTTATTGTGATACATGTAACTCCATGAGCAAAGACTTAGAAAGACATTTGGTTTGGGACAGGTAGGAACTAGTTAGGATAAATGTGTCTTTTTTATATGGTGGTTTAGAGAACCACAAGAGAAACAAATAAAGTGGTTTGTCTATGTTGCTATATGATGCTTAGATTAGATTCTGATATTATATAGTACAATTAATACGAGATCGAAATGAGATTAAGTATGAAGATATAATCCAATATGTAATAAATAATATTTATGGTTTAAATAGATTTAGGGGTTGAGAGATGTTTTGCTATCTTTCAGTGTGGGACTCCTTTGAAGAGGCTTTGGAATCCTTTTAGTTCCTTGGACCTCAAGTGCATCATGTGCCCTCTCTAAAGATATATGAAGGCGCTGGTGTATGCTTTGTACTAAGGTTTTTAGTTTAAATATCGGGAAAGTTTGTAAGTTGTGATCAGGTCCGTGTATACTACTGGGTGAATAAATGTTCTTGCCATCAGCACTAGCTGGGTTTGGTGGGTGCTTGGGTCTTGCCTTTTCGATAAACAGCAGAAAGGTTCGCAACTGGGTCAGGTAGATATGTGGACTTGCACGACTCGGGCTAGGAAAATGTATATACATAAATATATATATATATACTTATGTTGTTTCATTAGTAGAAGGGCAAAAGAAAAAGTGAGAGAGAGCATAAGGTGAGGTAGTCGGAAAGAAGAACAAAAGAAAACGTGGGCACTCAAGTTGTTGTGAACAAGTTTCGCTATAATTTGAAGGTACATTGATAATGGCGTATGATTCGGTAAACGAATTGGGGGAAGGCTTGTGGTCCATAGCAGAAAACTCTGAAGGTGGGGGCGGGTTAGCGAGTGGTTATGAGTTAGAGGTCGATAGCTCAGGTAAGAAAAGAACAAGGAAAGTGGTCAGGAAGGGCATGTTTCAGGGCTCGAGTGATAAGAGTCGGTATGTGGGTACTCCACAGGGTCGTTTTTCATAGATTTTCCCACGTTAGATGAAGATGATATCACTCTACTCGATTTGTAAAATAAACTGAAGACTTTGCACAAGAGTGCTTGGGAAGTTAGAGTAGGAAAGGGGGTTAGGGCAGCTAAGYTAGGTATGAGTAGTGCTTAGGGAATAGGTTAGCAAGGTAACAAGAGTGGTGTTGTGCAATGAACCTATGAGGAAACTCAAAATGCCATGAAACCTAGTCAATTTACAAAGTCGAGGAGTAAGTATGTGTTTCAGAAGAGGCATGGTTTGGTGTGTACGGGAGCAGATGATAGAGTATGTTCACCTCCTCTCGACCATTTTTTTGTGTATATGGCTCAATTGAAGGCGAGGTTGAGGTTTAATATGCATAATTTGATTAGGGATATTTTATTTTTTGGGACTTGAGTTTGGTACAGTTGTCGCCTAATTTTATTAGCAATGTAGTGGGATTTTATTGCTATGTTGCACCTGTGGTGGAACACAATAGRTAGGATTATTTTGAGGTCCAGAATTCTAGTGCGAAGTAGGGATAGGTGCATTATGTGAGGAGGGGTAATACTGCACAGTTGGTTGGGAGGCTTCATTCTAGTATTCACAACTGGAATAGGGCATTTATTTTGTGGGGCATCCCTAGATGGGTGTGATGAAAATTCAGCTGGGTTGGAATGACCGCCTGGAGTTCTACAATGATTTGCCTCCATGGACGTGTTAGATGCTTATGCGTTTTGTCCATTGATTGGATAGGGGTGGCATCTGGGGCTTTTTGAGAGTGCAGAATTATCCCAGGTGGAGTGTCGCATGTGAAACGCCTAAGTATTTTTCTCTTTTATTGCATATTTGTTGCTTTTTCTTGCATAAAATTGTAATATGGAAGTGTAACTTATTAAGTTTACTCTATGTTTGTTAGGGATAAGTTTGTTAGAGCAGTGTAGAGCGAGTTTGAGCAGAAGTAAAGATGGTAAGGGGAAAGAAAGTGCTGCTACTGGGGATGCAAAAAAAGTAGGGAAAAGAAAGTGTTGCTGCTCGTGATGCAAAAAAAATTGGCGAGCCCGAGGATGTTGTTGCTGTTCCAATGCCAATAATGAGGAAAGCCAAACGTGTAGTAGAGTTGAAGTGGAACTAGTAAAGAGGATGCGCCTAAAGAGGACACCGATTTTGGTGCTGGAGTGAGGCCAGGAAAGAAAGCTTGGGATTTGGAGGAGAGCTTTAGGAAGAAAAAATGCCAAAGTTTTTGAATGTGGAAGTGTGGTGTGTAGTACGGACGAGGAAAGGGATGGGAACTGGGTGTTTAAAAAGTATGTTGTGCCCCATCTATCTCCTTGGGAAACAAAGGTGCAGCACCTAGCTAATAAGTTTTGTTTGGATTGGGACATAGGGGTGGGGAATAGGATAGTACTTCTCAACACATTGTGAAATTTGTCTAAGATGGTTTGCCTCCTCGGGATGTTGGCAATATTGCTATATATATGGATGAAGAGGTAGAGCAACAGTGTTGTGCTATGGGCGCTCAAAACATTGTAATGTTGAGGGAGTTGCGAGGTGAAAGCGTGTTAAGAGAGAATGTGGAGAGAATTGAAGGAAAAGATTAAGAAAGTGGTGAAAGAGGAGTATGAGGTGAGAATGGTGGTGCTGGAGGAGGAGCTTAGGAGGTTAAAGTCTATGGTTAGGGAGAAAAAGAAGGAGGTCGGGGAGCTGAGGAAAGACTTGTAGCATTCAGAGTAGTGTCCTGAAGATAGGGGGAGGACAATGGGAAAACTACAAAAGAATAGAGATATCTGGGTGCATGAGTGTAATTGGCCAAAGTTTCAAATGGTTGAGAAGGGATATAGACGAAAAATGGCAGAAGGAATTTTCGAGGGGGGAAAGTTTAAGGAGATGATCGAGGATTGGTTGAGTGCTACATGTGTATTGAAGTATTCTACTACGATTAAGCATCCGTTTAAGTTGGACCCCAATTTTGAGATTCTCGAGGTGAGAAACTGTTATATTCTGAATCTTCTTTAGACATGAAGATGCCTTGGGATCTTGAGTTCGTATTCCCCTAGGCAAATGAAGAAGATGAAAATGAGATGACACAAGGGGTAGGGGTCAACATTCGAGCCAACGGTGTGGCAACAGAGGTCGTTGGGGTTAGTGGGTCTACTTAGGATGACGATGACCTTAATCGTCAGGATGGAGGCGGTTCTTCTCGAGGAGCTAGTGTATCAGCTTAAGAATAGGTTTAGTTGATTCTTTGTTAACTTAATTTTTACTACAAGGTGAAAAGAGACTTAGTGTTGTCTATGTTTGAAAATTGTGTCCCAAGTACCTACAAGTAATGTTGTTTGAATTGTTATGAGAAGTATGGTGGGATTTAAACTACGCACAAACCATAATGTCTTTGTTGTGTTTCTCTATTTTTTTTTATTTTAAAGGAGAGGTGTACAGATGGTGAATATTTGTGAGGCCAATAAATTATTGTTATGTGGCAATGAGGGATTGGGTCTATTATGTGACTATTCGTTCATAGGGTGATAACCTTTTCATTTGCCTATATATAGGCGGCGCATTTGGCCTTTTTGCTAAGCATTGCACTAAGTCTTTTTCAGGGGTTGAGTGTGTTTTGGATAATGGCTGATCAAGAAGAACCAATGGTGGTTGATGTCAGGAATTCTGGGCCAAATSTGAGTTTGAATGGGATCGTGAGTTTTACGTGGCCCTTAGTAGACAGCCTAGTATTATTTGATATTGGGGACTCCGTTTGGTCTTTGGATTGGATTTGGCAACATGAATTTGTGCAAAAGTTGGGTCCTAGGGTTGAGTACAATAGGATGAGATGTAGGAGGAGGAGAGCATAGCGTGATGGTCTAGTTGGTATCTGATAGTGGAGTTTGTCAGACCTGTGCCCAAGTTGGGACCATCAGGAGAAGCTCAGGACATGCCCTATGCATAATGGTCTAGTTGGTATCTGACAGTGGAGTTTGTCAAACCTGTGACCAAGTTGGGACCATCGAGAGAAGCTTAGGAGACGCCCCATGGGTCTGCAGAATTAGCTTCAAGATGTTCAAGATCGGTGGATCAGGCAGCCAAATTGTGAAAGGGAGCGCATGGCTCGAGAGATTAGGAGCTAAATGAATTGGAGCTAGATATGTGAGAGCAGCGGCAAGCTGATCAGGAAGACTTTGTTAATTCATGTAATTTAGTAGAATATGGTGGTCCTGTGAATCGACCACTAATAATAGTATAGGTACTGTATTTTACTTCATGTGATAGTGACATATCACAAACACTTGTAATTTTGGTGATTGTAATGGAAACAAGTGTTTGGGTAGTAAAGACGTGGTTGGTACGAAATATATCATTCAAATGATGCATGAATGGATATTCATAGAAATAGTGTGCAAGTATATTTGAACAAAATGCCAATATATAAATAACTGAAAAGTATAGTTATACTTGGAGTTTACACAAATCTATATGGGCATCCTCACGTAGGAGTATTGTAGCCTTTTATGGTGAAATTTCTTTAAGTTTTTTGCATCCCATGTCCAGGCAATCAACATCCTTCACAATACTGGAGTTTAAAACTTCATTTTCTGTTGTTTTCRGCTATTATATAAGGTCCTTCCCAATTTGGGTCGAGCTTTCGAGTTCCTTCTACTCTCATTTTTCGTGGTACTAGATCGCATGTGGTGAGTGTAGTTAAGTTGACTTATTGTATTGTCTGGCCAATACTTGCTTGTATGATAACTTCGAGCAGAGATTTCTTAGGAAAACTCTTCAAGTAAGACTAGGTTTTCAAATAAAAATCAAGTGTTGTTATCGGAGTCAAAAAATTCTATTTGAAGACTAGGTTTTCCAATTTCCACTGGAGGACAATATCTGTTCCAAAACACAAGGTGAAAGGTATCTCTTTAGTTCTCAAGTGCGGGGTTGTTCTGTGTGATCGAAGAACATTTGGAAGCTCTTCAGCTGATCTGCCTTAGTGTTTGTCTAACCTTTTCTTAATGCTGAGGACTATTGCCCAATTTGTAACCTCATTAATCTGTTGGTTTGTGGATATCCATCTGAATCAACATGTGGTAAGGTCGTTGCAGAAGTTATGGAACTCGCTTACTTTGAATTGTTTGTCATTATTAATGATCAAGGTTTTGGGGATGTCATAGCAACAAATTATTTCATCACAGAAGAACTTTTTGACCTTTGTTGCTGTAATTGAACTTAGTGTTCTGGCTTCGACCATTTGGTAAGTAGTCTATGCTCGATGCTTTTGGTAAGGGGCCTACTATGTCCATTCCCCATTGATGGTATTAAATTACTTAAGCTTTGATATTCAACGAGGAGCCAGTGATTAGTGTTAAAGTGTATTTGGCATTTTAGGCATCTCTATACAAATTTCTTTGCATCTATTTCCATTATTGGCCAACAATATATTTTTCGCATGACTTTTCTAGCCAAGCTACAGGATCCTATATGAATGCCATATATTCCTTCATGCGTTTCCCATAAGATGTAGTCTGAGTCATTGTGGACTATGTATTTTAGCAATAGCCATGTGTATGGCCTGCTAGCAAGTTCATTGTCTATCAAGACACAATGCGAGCTTGTTGTTCGGATTTTTCTAGCCTGATCAAGGTCGCCCGATAGTTTTCTGATTGATGTAGTTAATGAGGTGTTGTATCCAGGTGGTTTGAGTAGTTAGCAGTTGACTTTTACTTGGTCAATGCTTTTCTAAGGTAAGGAGTCGACCTAAATGCCCGTCATTAAGGTTCCTAACTTGAGCTTAGATAGTATGTTTCCTTTGTGGTTTTGTTCTTGGGGTATTTTTTTTGGCTTGGAAGTATATGAATTCTTTGGTTAGCTTTTTGGCTGCACTTGTGTTGACCTGCCCTTCCCTAGTTTTCACAAGGGTTGTACGCCTGCCTCTCAACAGTCGATGCAGTTGAACATCCAAAGTAACTAAAAGCAATAAATAGAATACGAACGTCTCATTAAATAATATTACAAGATTTACACTCCAAAATATACAAAACTAAACTTCACCCGACAATCCACAAAAAAATGAGAGTACAACTCTCAGATGACAGTACGGACCATCTAACCATTATAAATGATTATAAATCTCCAAGCTTCACAAAATCTATATACTATGTAACTCTTCTAGGTTAGAAGTCACTTGACCTCTCTAAGCGTATGCACCTGTCACTAAACATGTGAAAATTGAGTGAGCTAGGCTCAATGAGTCCCTAAGTTGTGATAGTATACAATCTTTAATAGAATTTGGTGGCAGAAAAGAGTATATATTTAACTTAAATGTGCATATCATTTTTAGAACTTCAGGAAGAGGCAATTATATTAGTTGAAAAAAATCTGTTTGTTTTATCATTTCATCTCTCTGCCATGAGTTTTCCTTCGACTGTTTGTTATAAACTTAAAGTTAGATCAAATACATCACCCAGTTCTCCAAAAAAGAGAACAAAAGAAGTATTTGGACCCTTTCTAAATCAATCCTCCCATTCCCACATTCATTTGAGTAAACAAAATATTTGACATGGTAAAATGTTTCATCAAGACATTACCATTGATGAGGAATTGATATCCTTTCAACAATTTCATTAGAATAGTACTAGACAATATGTTTTGGATGAATCTAGAAGTCTAAATTGTGTAAGGCCTGGCTAAGCTCCTTATTTGTGGGGAATTCATACATCTGCTAAGAAACCCATTTCAGGTATAACAGAAGAGTGAAGACTAGACCATTTAATTTTCATTTGTTTACAACAAAATTGTTTTGCCAAACGACTATTCAAACTTCAAAGTAACTTCTAAAAGGAGAGAGAGGATAACCAACCCCAATAACGCTAGGAACTGTTTCTTTTCGTAATAGATATTAACAAAATTTTGGAGCTGACCCAGAAAATAAAGATAGAGAGAGGTGAAGACTAAATGGAATGAAGTATCATTAATTCACGAAATTTTACCAATAATTCAAACTCGTTCTCAATCGAACTTCACCGCAGAAAAAAGTTAAAGAAAAATGTCATCGCAATTCTTACAAAATGCCAACTTAGAGACCTAAAGCTAGTATACTGTTCCGGTCAAATTTAGGAACTTACGTACCCAAATAAGTACACAACTCAAGGTAATATACACAACTCACCTACTAATTAGAGGTGACGGTTGCTAAGAGACAAAATCCTTCGAAATATAGAGACAACATGGATAAGAAAACTTAAAAGGAACAAATAATGATAAGAGAGATGAGAAGTGAGGCGGTGATATTGATAATCAAGGGAGCAAATAGAATGGAAAAAGAAACGAGAATAAGAAAGCTAGTGATTGTCAAATGAAAAGAAGAAAAAGGTGACGATGGGGGTTGACTAAGCAAATGAGTGAAGTTGAGTTGCCACAAAAGAAAAGAAGATAAAAAGAAAAGGTGATAAAGAAAAGATTAGGAAATTATGGTCATGGTGAAATGGGTTTCGGGTTGACTAAAGAACCAAATAGAATCTAAAATGGAAACTAATGAACCCCAAAAGTGGAAACAACGTGGTGTGGTGTGACGTGTTACTAAAATTAGGCACTGATTATATGTAGAAAGTAAAATGTGGGGTAATTTAATCATTAATTGGTTAATGTGGCAAGGACAATGGATTTGGTTGATGTAATGGTCGGTTTATAAGGTTAAAAAAGATATCGAAGAAAGGGAGTAAAACTATGATAGGAAAAGAATAAGTCGCCCTTAAAAAAAAAATTATTATTAAAGAAATATTAGGGTTCTTTTCATCCAATAAAAATATTATTGTCCATATTCCTTCTAACCAACGAACCAAACTACTATTCATTTATTTAAAGTAATTACTAAATATATAACTAAGTAAATATTCGGGAAATATTCTAATTCTGAAACTCTTTAACTTATCAATGTCTTATTTCTTTACATGATCAGGTTCTACAAGATTCTATGTTAACCAATAATGGCTAAAATATTTAGGGTTTTATAGTCTTGGCCACTGAAAGGAATTTCGTCCTCGAAATTTTTTCGTACCTTAGAATAAATCTAAATACTTCTATAACATATATTTGTTTGTCGCCTAGGTTGCTTCCTCAATGTCATGGTGTTGCAACTGGACTTTAACAAGATGTATTTCCTTATTTCGAAGCTTCTTGGTGGTAGTTTCGAGCACCCGTACCGGTCGTTCTTCATAGGACAAGTTGGGTAGCAGTCGATTCATCATTTATTACATGACCAGGAGCTGGATGATACTTCTTAAGTTGATCATGCAATCCTGCTAAACTCGGCAGTAACGCCAGTAAATATGCCATATTACCAACTCTTTCTAGCACCTCGAAAGGTTCGATATACTTGAGGATTAATTTCCTACCCCTTTGATGTCTTAAAATTCCTCGATTGGGCCTTAACTTCAAAAATACTTCATCGCCACACTGAATTTCAAATCTCTCATTCGGTTATCCGCATTTTCTGTTGGCTTTGAGCCGCTTTTAGTCATTCTTGGATCAACTTTACTTTGTTTAGAGTTTCTTCTATATATGGTGATTGATTGTCCTTCCTTATTTTTCCTTCACCTACCTCCTCCCAGTAGATTGGTGATTGACACTTCCGTCCATATACAAACTATTACTAGCACCCCATTGGGATAGGGTTTGTAGTGAAAAGGGAGACCTAGGAAAGGGAGATCTAGAAGTTAAAGCAAATTTCTAGAGTTCATTCTAGTGCTCTAATGCAGATACCTTTTACGATCATAAAAAAGGATCTCTCTTCGGTCCCCCTTCTGATACGAGCTCTATTTCATCTATCCCGTATGAAAGTTTGGCTTCACTCGTGTACCATTTATCATATCCACTGAAGTGGGAGCAACCTAAACCATGAGAATGGAATAACCTTTGATTGGAAAAGAACTTTGAAGAAAAATTACAAATTGATTCTTAAATCGAAGAAAAATGAATTGTTTACTAGAGAGAATTTGAGGGGAGGGAGGAGAGAGAGAGAGAGAGAAATTGATTTGAAGAACAATGAAATTTTCTTTTACATGGGGTATTTTGATTAAATGTATCATTACGGTCAGTAAAATCACGCTAGCAAATTTAAAATTTTAAAAAATAAAAAAATAAAAATAAAACTGATCAACTCGAATTGGATCACACAAATCATACAATGTAACCTGGGCCATACCTAGGTTTGGCATGGCCCTTTCCAAGTTTGTCGAAATATGTTCAGTTTTTTAAAAAATCAAAATTTTAAATTAAAAGCTCACATTGTCAGAATAAAATGACATTTTTAGGTAGATCATAATAATCACTGATCCTTAATTTGAAAAACTTTGAATAAAAACTGCAAATAAATTTTAAATTGAAGAAAAACAAATTATTTGCAAGAGAGAGAAGAGAAAGAGAGAGTGATTTAAAGAACATCAAAAATTTAATTCTCTATAGGGGTATTTTTATCAAATATACGATTGATGTTCAATAAAAAAGCAAATTTGTAAATTTATCTTGAAATTAAACAACTTCGAATGTATACCTTAATTAAAATTTTACAATGAAAATAAAAATTTATATATTCAATAATTAAATTTTTTGAATAAAATATCTTTATAAAATGTGTTTTCAGTATATGTTGAGAGAAAAATAGTACATTGGATAATAAAATACGTTTTATATTAAAAATGGAGAGACTTAGCTATACAAGAAATACTTTCTCAAGTGTAAAGGAAATCTTAAAAGATCAGTGATTCTAGATAAATTTAAGAAAAAAGATCTGAGCAACAAGTACAAGCTGGGGCTTTTAGTGATTTCGATATATGTTTTATATGCGAAAGAAGAGAATACAGCAGTCAGCTTATGGTGGTTCTATTTGTTGGATGATTTGAAGAGATTCAATAGTTATGATTGCGGAATGAAATCATATTCAAAAACTATTGAGTTATTCCGAAGAGGTTCGATGAAGGCAATGGAGGAATGCAAAGAAAAGAAATAATATAAAATCAGCTACCGTAGATTTTCTCCATCCGTCATGGTATAGACCCTATTGTATTTATTTTCAAATTCTATTTATGTATTAAATAGTATGATTGCACATAATGTGCTTTAACTTTACTTTTTTTGTTTCCTTTCTATAGATTTAGCATTCGATGCCATTCCATATTGGCCACCAAGTTCGGATTTTGCTTTAGAGAAATAATTTCAAGAATGTTAAAATGGACTTTCAAGGCAAAGGGCCCCACATCGGACCATGCCTCCATCTTCCAATTTTTTCAAGAAAGGAATTCTAGAGTAATTAGGAAGTTAGTCCCTTCTTCCTCGGGAGTCGAGAAAGAATTTTAACAGAAGTTTGTTCCATTCTCAGATGACGAGGATGAGAATACGGATGAAGAGACATCTTCAAGTGCTCCAAGGATCATCTTTGCCCTCCTGAGGCTGTAGCTAATGAGGCGAACACAATAGTTGCTTTCCCTATTCATGATGCCCCCTCACACATATCCTCCCCTCACTTATCACCCTCTCGTAATAATGATATGATTGAGAGGATATAGGCAGTAGTTGATAGGAGGATAGAGGGATTTCAAAAGTAAAATTGAAGGAGTTGATAGGAGGATAGAGGGGGTTGAGAAGAAATTAGATGCAGTTGAGAAGCAGTTAATCGATAGTTGAATCGGTTAGAGGCAAGCCTAGATAGGTTAATTCCATAGTTGGCCTTAGGAGGTAATAAAGAAAGACAAGAAAGACAATAGTCCCTTCCCACTATTACAGAAGGACAAGCTAAGGAAGGTGGGTTTCCTTTTTTTAATAATAACTAAGTTTTTTATAAGCTTAATTCTGACATATCTTCTACCTATTTTTGTAGTTGAGGTCGAGCCCACTAATGATGACAATGCATTATGCTTTATTGTTGTTAGTACTCCCATTGTTCTTATGCCCTTCATTGAAGGTCGATTCCTTTTTTGTTTTTAATATTATCTTTTAAAGTATCACAATGGTAGAAATCTTTTTCTAATCAATGATTATTTTTTAAACCTTGTCGGAACTGAAATGGCATCTAAGACTGCCATAGTGACAGTGGAAGATGATTCTCCTCTAGGTAGAGGATTGCGCAAGGAGAGGGATGCCACTCTACTACGGTCTTCTTTCATCAATCCTTCAAAGAGAAGAAAGTATGAGGGGGTCAAACAATTTGATCCATATCGGGCAGTTGATCCTGCAATAGAAAGATTTGAAGTCATGGCTTCAGGATGAGACTGTCAGATAAATTTCCCTTCCTGAAATTCATCCTGTTTAAATTTTGTCATTCTTGTCTTGTATATATTTATATCTTAATGCTAACGAATGAGATTTTTCAGGAATTCTATTAATTTTTCCCTATTCGATGTAAACAAAATGTTCTTTCAAGTTACTATGAAAATTGGCAGTTAGCTTATTGATGCTGTAAGTAAAACGAACTTAAACTTTTGAATAGTTGATTACTGATATAGACTAATGTTTAATGTTGAATGTGTAATACAACATGTGGATCTCGCAATATATTATATGAGAAAACGATCGATGAATTATCCCAACCTATTTAAACAAGACACTGCCATCTTAGATTCGAGATTTTATCAGTTTATGAAGCATGCGCATATTGACAATCAAAATGAGGAGTARGCTGCTCATATGAAATTTCTCATTTTTGATAAAACTGTCATAAATTATATCAATGGGGAAGCTCCTCTACTCGGCAAGCCATGGAAGGAGTGCAAATTTTTATACTTACCAGTTTACACTCATTCACATTGAATTGCGCTAGAAATCGACGTGGATGAGCGCTTAATTACTATTTTTTATGGTGCCCCATGGGTCATGTGCGAGAAGGAGCTCAAGAATGAGTTGCAATGCTTCATAGATTTGCTGTTGTGGTTCTTTATGGKAAGGTCAGAGAAGGATACAACCCTACTTTGCTATTCAGACTTAGGCAGGCCAAAAAGTTGCCTCAACTGAAAAATATGTATGTTTTTCTTCTAATATGCAAGCAGGATGGTTATCTATAAATATTTTGTTATATTGAAAGGCTAACATTTTATTGACTTTGCAGTAAATATTGTGGCATGTTCACGTTAAAAAATATCAAATTTCACTTAGCCGGACATGACATAATACGATTGATTAAAATAGGATATTTGCATGGAGGCAAAAGACGACATCAAATATTTTGCTCAAATAATTTGACCTGTATTATGATTTCTATACTTGTATATAAACTTACTTATTTAGGTGTATAGGGATATATTTTTTTGTCTATATAAACTTAGATTACAGATATATGAAAATATGTTACAAATTAATGGTGTCTGTTTTCATGCAATTGCGTAATTTTAATTTTTATGTAGCTGTTGCTCATCACAGCAGCCAACCGTGGCAGGAAATCCATCACGGTGGCTTGCTGTGATAAGAATTAGTAGGTAATTTTTGGAGTAATGCCCATCATAGAATACCACCGTGGCAGACAACATATAACGGTGGCTCGCTGTGATGAGCAATTCTTCAACAAAWGGTATTAGTTTCATTACATCATAATTCTAAATGAGCTTAAAAATGTTTTTGATTTATAAACATTTCAAACTTAGGCAATATTACCTCATCACAGCATCCCGTCATGGTCGACGTGGCCCCATTGTGATGAATAGAAGTAGGCAAATACGGAGTAATGTTCATCACAGTACCCACCTGTGGCAGGCAACCTATAACGGTTGCCCACTGTGATGAGCAATTCTTCACAAATATGAATTAATTTCAGTATATCATAATTCTAAATTAACTTAAAAAGATTTGGCTTATAAATATTTCAAACTTAGGCAATATTAGCTCATCATAGCACCTCACTGTGGTAGGCAGTGCACGACGGCGACCCTGCTGTAAGGAGCAGAAGTAGGCAAATATGGAGTAATGCTCATCACAACACCTAGTCATGGCAGGTAGCCTATCAAGACGGCCCACTGTGATGAGCAATCCTTCACAAATATGAATTAATTTCAGTACATCATAATTCTAAATTAACTTAAAATGATTTTCGATGTAGAAACATTTCAAACTTAGGTAATATTAGCTCATCACAACACCTCACCATGGTAGGCAGTGCACATGATGGCGTTGTTGTGATAAGAAGAAGGAGGCAAATGTGGAGTAATGTTCACCATAGCATCCAATTAAGGCCGATAGCCTTTCACGGTAACCCTCCGTGATAAGTAATTCGTAACAAAAGTTAATCAATTTTAGTATATTGTAATTCTAAATCAGCTTAAAAGATTTTCGGTTTAGTAACATTTCCAATTCATCCAATAATTGCTCATCATAGCGGCCAGCCGTGACAGATGTTTCATCATGTGGCCTGCTATAATGAGCAATATTTCATAACATGTGTTATTTTTTGTACTTATTAATTCGTATTGAGTAAAATAAAGTTATTTTTTTATGATATTATAAATTTATGGAGTATATGCTCATCACATAGGCCCACCGTGATAGACGTTCTATCACGATGGCCTATCGTGATAGGCAATTTTTTTTTGTTATATGTTTGCATGAACTGTAATTTAGTAAAAACAGGGCCACTGTTTAAATAGGATTTGATTTAAGGTGTATATGTGCATCACAACATCCAACCTATAATTATCAAAATTTAGATTCAATACACTTCAAAGTAAATAAATGTCTTCACTTGAAATAAAGGGTAAATTTCTTCGGTTCTCAGGCAAAGGGTTTGTATAAGTATTTCGGTTATGGCAAGTTTTCAAACATCTACTACACTTGTGGGCGTGCATACCTCTCCAATTGATCTTTTTCGTAGTTTTAGTGGGCGTCCAATAGTTTTTCTGTTAGCGGTCGAAGGAGACACCACTTTTGTAGGAAGTTACCACTCATTCTTATTATGCAGTGAGTTAATAAACTTTGAATATGCAACTCTCCAACAAGAAGTGATATAAAAGGCAGAACAAATAGTATAAGTGTTTYTACCATCCTGCMTGGAAGTTGCAATTGCATGTAGGTAAGGAAATTTATCAAGACCAAATTACCTACAAGTACAACTATGTTTTTTCAAGTTAACCACATATGATTTCAACTTGAAACTCAACCAGTTATATCTTAATTACATTCCACCCATTTACCTCAAGATAGTTCGAACACATCTTCAGCTTCATAAGTGGAATGAGGTGACTAGTGCAATTTCTCACTACCTCATTTTCTTCATAATATTATTTTTGCAACAATTGTCTAATGTACTTAATTAGACTAACTATAGGAAAATCTCGAGCCTCTTTTAACATGGAGTTCAAAGATTCTGCATTATTTGTTGTCATTATATTYTATCGAGTCCTTCTAAAATATACTTTACTCTAATAATGCAAACCAGCAGATTCCAAATACTATCTGACCCATTTTTTTACCGTAAATTGTTGTCATGTGAGCCTCAAAATCTGTTAAAGTATAAGCCTCTGCATTTTTTTTGAACAATGATAACAAATCAACCCTTGAAAATTTAACCTTCAAGTTATTACTCAAGTGCCATATGTAATTCCCATGATGTGCAAACTAGTAGACATTTCTAAATGCATTTGGAATGTTTTTTCACGGTCCGAGATAATGGCTAGTTTCTCCATATCAACGGTTATTTCCCTCAAGTGACGAAAGAACCAAATTCATGACACTTCACTCGCCGAGTCAACCACGCACCATGCAAGTGGATAATTTTGATTGTTCATATCTTGACAAGTGGCAACAAATAGAGTACATCAATATCTACTTGTCATGAATGTACCCTCTACACAAATTATGTGTCTCATTGATTGATATCCAAGTATACTTTATCATTGTGCCACAAAAAAGGTACCTAATATGGGAAAATTTGTCAATTTCAATGAATAAGATTGTTATAAAACATCATGTTACAAAATATGACAATACAGAAATGTACCTGAAATACACACTATCATCAGTTTCAATGGACATCATTGTGCTAGGATTAGTTTGCTCTAAAACGTGAGAGTATGATGACACTTTGGCATAACTATCCTCTTATGTTCCTTGAATGAGCCCATAACCAAAATAGTTAGCCGAATATCCGTTACTGTACGTTATACTTATACCAAACTCTTCATGAACATCATTGATGAATTTTTCGATTTGTAAATCCTTGTAGCATCTTTAAATTTAGCGGCAATGTGAGTTTTGATTAGTGAATAGGTAGTATGTCTATGATATCAATAGTCAACACTCATGCAGCATGTGTGCTGACTATGGTAAGTACAAACTTCATACATTTCTGATTCGTTTAACTTTATAGCCCGCAAATGCCATTTACAACTCTTCTCAAGACAAACAACTGTATATATAGACTTATTTGACTTCTTAACTTTAAACTCAAAGTGACACCTCATTACAAGCAAGTATAACCTCGACATCAAAGCTTTTTTGTTGGGGAACAATAATTTCCTTTACAAATCTTCACATTCTGGTATCCTCGATGATGACCCAAAAGGAGTTGAACCTAAATCAACCGTTAATTCCTCTATGTTCTCACTCGCTACATGAGCATCTTCTCGAAAATACTGTCTTTTCGAATCCACACCATCCCAATTTATTTGCATTTCGTACAATGTTGCAATAAGTGTTTCGTTTAAACTGTCTTCAGCAATAGYTGTTTCGCCATCATCTGTAATAGGTGTTGCTTGTGCTTCACTCTCTCCTAAACTATTCTTCTTCAATCTCCTCAAGTTCTTTTTTCAAACGAGTAATATAAAAAGGAAATTTTTTACAAATTGAGAGATATCATTTCAATTTGTAGTTACAATTAATCTTCATTGGTGGTATCAAAAATTTTGAATTTTCGAGCACCATGCTTGTCATATCTATATCATTTATCCCAGAATCTATCCTTACTGCCCTCGAACTGCTTCACAACTCATCATGAGTAATGTTTTTTGAAATAAGAACCAGAGCCACATTTGTTGAACCATTATACTTCCATGTCCACCCACCATTGTCTTGTTTCTCAACAAACTCATCAAAGTAATAAGCAGATATCCATAAATTATCCGAAACAACCATAACTACAATTCAACAAGCTAAAATTAGCATTATGTTAAACTGATTTATTCATCACCGCAACCCACCATGACAGCAGTGTATCACGGCAACTTGTTGTGATGCAAAATTTTAATGAAATTGTACTAATTGTAGTTTTTCTTAATTCTAAATTAGCTAAAAAATATTTCTGTCTAACAATAATCTAAAATGAAAACTGCATATTGCATATGTTCATCATAGCACCACACTATGTAGGTAATCTATCACGGTAGCATGTTGTGCTGAGAAGTATTTAATCATCATGGCAGGCTACTGTAACAGACATTATGTCACAACGACCTACTGTAATGAGAAATATTTCATATTAATCATTACAGAAGGCTATCATGGCAGACATTCTATAATGGTGACATGCTGTGATGCGAAAAATATTCCATATTGACCATCACAACGGCCACCATGACAAAATGTCTGTCACGGTAAGCTGCTATTACCTATGTTGATAAACTAACTTAAACAATGTCATTATAGATACTTTTTACCTATACTTATAAATGAGAAAAGAGCCATTAATTTATGCAATGTAGTATATGGACGAAACAGATCATCATGGATACAAATTTAGAAGTTTGATTTACATATAATGATAGAGATAAGAGCACATTTTTTCTTGAAAATGTTTTGGCTTCTTCATGTTTTGGTCTTCAACAGTAAAATGGGGAAGAAAACTCTTAGTTTAGAGCTATCAAATGAGTGAAATGAGAATAAAGAAAGAAGATATCGTGAGTTTTGTTGAGATTGACATGAGGAATAGAGGGAAAAAAATTTGGTGCGTTCTCTGTTGGTTATAGGCAATTAGAATATCAAGAGAATATTTTTTTATTTAAAAAAATTATTGAGATGAGATAATTTAATAATTTAATATAAATGAATATTTATCTTTTAATAATACATTTTACAATTTATTTAATAAATTAGATCTTTTAAAAGAATAACTTTTTTTTAAATATATTAATTGACTAGACCTTTAAGAAAGAACAAAAATCTTATTAAAGGCCTCTAGGGTTGTACTTTGGTACAAAATTGCAGACTTTTCTGCAAACAATCTTTTACTTCCTTTTTTATCGTCAACAAATAGGTCTTGATTTCACAAGAACTCTACTACGACAAATTGTTTAGTTTGGGTTGGGCGTTCACATTTTCCTTTTCTTTTTTCTTTCCCTTGCATTATATGGGTGTTTCAATTTAAAGAAAGGTGGAGAAAGAAAAAATAAAGATAACATTTGAGGTACTAAGAGTGATGCTTTCGGGAAGATGCTGACAATTAGCAGGAAAAACTGGTTGACAGAAATGTTAAGTACAGGGGTAGAAGGAAGAATACGGGCTGCTCATGAGCTGATACTGCTTGGAGTAGAAGAGGAAAAGGAAGTGGTAGCCACTTGTATTAGGGAATTCCAAGGAAGTAATTGGCAAAGTTGGATCCGGGATGCTCGGAGAGGGGATGCAGTGGTGGTAGAGATGTCAGGAGTGATGTTGTGACACTGCCAGCGGAGATGGAATGCCAAACCACAGCACAGGAAGTGGAAGAAGAGATGGAGCGGACGCCAAACATTATTAATATGCCAAAAGAGTAATGACATGCAGAGAATTCCAAGTCGTAGCTACTCTAGGCTCTCAACCATACAGCCTCCACAAAAATACACAATAACATCAAAGGGGTTATTTTATTAATAAATTACATAGATGGCCTATTGTAAATATCATTGCAAGACAGCCTCAGGCCGGCTGTTGGTATATTCGACACAAAACAATCATAGTTCTCCAGCTTATTCCACTGGGATGTTTGATCACTCCGTAAGTTTGGAACCTTTTTGTGGGCTTAGTTCTTCGCACTTTTATTGGTGTGGTGATTTGCCTTTTGGTCTGAACCGAGATCTACGTTATAGGTCTCCCAATATTTCTGTTACGCCAATAGACCGAGTAACACTGTAACAACTGGAAAGAAATAGCGACGTTAGCGTTCAAAATTCTGTTTCTTCTGCCACGAAATTCTCCCAGCATGTCCCTTTTCTTCTGATTTTTGACTGCTTCCGCCTTCCATTGTTTGTGACTTTAACTGCAAATCAATTGGATCTCTTTCTCTTTCTTGATCTTTCCATTGAGGCCCTCCTCACTTCTCCACCCAGGTACTGAATTTGCTTTCTTTGATTCGGAAGTTTTAGATTTTAATTTAATGTGATAAATCTGGTTGTATCGATCTATTTTCATCTGGGTTCTTGATATTTTTGTAATTGTCGCATCTGTTTGAAGATCATGTTTAGGCTAGTGGGGCGTTCTGAATTTAGTGTAAAGGTAGAAACTAAACATTTATATGGTATAATTTGCTCCTAAAAGAGAAACTAATTACTGCAAAGCATTATGTCTTGCAAATTTTTGTTGCTTAATCATCTTAAAATAGTTCATATGCATATATTGTCTGTGGACATTGGGCGATTTGTTCCTTTTTGTTCACGTTTTCTTTCCTTTTTGTGATTTTGCGTTGGCATCATCATCTTCAGATGTTTTTCTCATTTTATCTGCTGTAAACCATATATAAATAAAGACAAGGGCTGTTTCTTTTCCCCCTTTCCTTTTCGAGTTGGGCGCCTCTCTTTTGCGGGCAGGGGATGCCAAAGGATAAAAACATTATGGATGAATAACTCTGAAGTAGAGCGGAAATGAAAAAATACCCAGTATGAACACTCCTGATGCTCTCCTTTGGGAGGAAAGAGAGACCATAGAGGAGCAGTTACAGAAGTAGTGCTTTCCTTGAAGGGAGAAGCAGAACCACTGTGAAAAGTTGTATGTTTTGTAATACCCATTTGGGCACTTTGACACAAGACGGACTAATATAGAAGACTTATCAGTTATTTGCATCGATAGAGAATATATGCATCTAGGACGGGCTGTTAACTTTTCCGTATACTGTTGGGGTGAACTATAACATAGACATAATTCATTATGGTGATCTCTAATTTGGAGAAAGGGGATTTTGCTTCAAGATGAGTACTTTTTGGTTTTTATAGCTGGAAATGTTGTTCTCTTGTGTGAGTGGAGATTTCTRGTTTTTGTATACACAATACTGAAGGAATAGCTAGAAGTTAATCATACTTTTATGTTCGATCCATATGAAGAGCCCAAATAGGGAACAGTCTTATTCTTTGTGATGATTGAAGAATTCCTGTTAATTGGAAATGATTTAATTTTTTGGCTAAAGATTTAAGTCATTGTTAACATAGAGAAATCAAGTGAAACATCCTAGATAACTGATTCTTGGGAAAGGACTATTTTAGTTTATATTTTGTTAAGAAGAATACAATAGTAACTTGTTCTGAAACAATGGAAATGGAAGAATGATCACTAGTGATGTTCCTCTAGGATATGCTTCCTATCTGTTTGTATGGCCAACATTTCATTTACTTTTTAAGCAACATGTTCGCTTTTCTTTGTCGATATTAAATGGAGCTCAAATCCTCATTCTTTGGGCTGTTACAAAGAATCAAAAATATTTTAAACGAAATATTTATTCTTTAATGAGATAATAGAAGTCAGTTGGTCTATAAGGTCTCTTCTAATCCTTTATAAATTCAAGAACTATCTTATTGTTGTGTATGCTTCTCACTTTGTGTTACACTTTTCCTATTTTCTTGTTAGTTATCCTTTTCTTTTGAACGTTCACCTTAATGATGAGATATATGTTATGAGAATTGAACATATATGAAATATATGACAGCTTATTGAGTCTCCTCTCGGTTTATTTTGCTCCCATGAAGTCTACTATTTGGTGTAAATACTGAGAAACTAATTGACCGGAGACCTGTTTTTATGTCTAGTAATTCAATTTCAATAATGATGGAGAAGGCTGACCCTGCCCAGAAGCTCTACACAAGGATGCGACTCTGGGAATTTCCTGAGCAATATGTTATAGAGCCTACTGATGGATCTTCTGGTTCCTGTTTGGAAATCAGCCGGGTGGATGGATCTATGAAGCTTATTGGTTAGCACTTCATGATGTTTTCTTCTGAATGCAATTTTTCTTTTCTTTTTTAGTTGCTTTTCTGTCTGGTGGTGGCTTAAAGGTAATTTCTCCTTTTCAGATGACATACCACAGTGCAGCTCACTTCGTGTTCCTAAAATCCGGACAATCTTTGGTGTAATTGGGATGTTAAAACTTTTGGCTGGCAAGTGGACTTTTTCAATATCCAAAATCTCGAATGTTTTGACTATTCAGACTGTTGTACTAGTTCATTGCTGTTAACTTTGATTTTCTCGACCTTTTTTGTGTTCTTAGGGTCATATTTATTTGTTATTACTGAACGTGAATGTGTTGGATCTTACCTTGGGCACCCTATCTTCAGAGTCTCATCAATGAAAGTATTTCCTTGTGATCTTTCTCTCAAGTCCTCTCCAGCTGAACAAGTACATTTCTCTCTTTCTTCACCATCTTTATAATTTGAGGTTAGAATGTGTCTGTAGCTCTTCATTCATTGTAATATCTAGAATATCTTTGCAGAAAAAGATGGAAACTGAGTTTTCAGGACTGCTAAATGTTGGAGAGAGGATTCCTGGTCTGTATTTTTCCTATGATGTCAACATCACACTCAGGTAATTCTTGTTTGCCAATACTATGTTTCTTCTTTCCTTGGTATGTTTCTAATTGTTATCAATATCTTGAAACTTTATACTTAGGATTATTTCTTGGCTTGACTGAATGCATAAACATGGAAAACACATGTTCAGATATGGACGAAAGTCTTCTTTTGGGTGAAAAGATGAGTATTGACCAATAGCCAGAGGGTAAAGCTGTGTGTTTTCCTGAGATCTTATTGACTCTTAATCCAGAGGGCAGCACTTTAAATGTTTAATTTGAGGAGAGAGGTGAGAAATCCATTGTTTTATGTTTGGAGTTAGTAACTACTGCTTTGAACTTTGTATGCTGTTTTAATGCAGTGAGTTCATAGGGATATAGTGAATGTGTTTAACAGCTGTAAATTTGCAGTTTAGTTAGATTATGCGACAGTTTTTTCTTTTTTTTTTTTTTTCCTTCTTTTGTTAATCGGTTAAATGTATAACATTTGGAAGATTTTAGTTTTGTCTTGAATCAATGTGGTCGTTTTTGTAATGCTCACTGTCTCCTTTACTTTCAAATTCTTTCTTCTTGTAATTTGTGGTCAACACTAAAAATGCAAAACCTGATAGAGAAAAGCATCTTCTTCCTCATTTGTCATAGGTATAATATGCCAGATCAGTTCAAGAAGTTAGCTAAGTACACATTCCTTGTTTATGGCGCATCATAGCTGTATGTTCATCATGTTCAGTGAATGTTCAAAAGTCTAATAGTTAGAGAAGTGGTTTTGGGCTCTTAAACACACACTTTCTAATAGTTATAGAAGTGGTTTTGGGCTCTTAAACACACACTTTCTAATAGTTATAGAAGAGGTTTTGGGCTCTTACACACAAACTTTCTCTCCTCATACAAAACATGAAGCTTTGGGAGGAGAGAGTCAATTCTGGAGTTCTGGCATTTTTCACCAAGCTTTTATTCACTCAATTGCAATTTCAATGCTCTAAAATTTCATATGTTCTTGCAGTGCCCAAAGATTGCACGATTTGGGTGATGAATCAAAACTGCTTCCTCTATGGAGACAAGTAAGAGCTTCTAAATCCATTTTAACTGAGCCTAATAAATTGGCTTATCTTTACATGTAGTTCATATTGTTACTTCAAGATCTTAGATCGACTGTTTTTTTTTGGCAAAACCATGCGACAGAGGTATGATTTTTTGGATGTTTTTGGATAATGATTTATTCATTTAGCTGTTGATTGCAATTTCCTGCAGGCAGATCCTCGATTTCTTTGGAACAATTATATGTTGGAACTTCTCATAGATAATAAGGTCAGAATTCTGCGGTCGATAACAGTGACTTGTTTCCTTGATAACTCTCACACTTCTGAGTTGTGTTCTGTGCAGCTTGACCCCTACTTGCTTCCTGTTGTCCAAGGGAGTATCCTTCTTTTTAGCTTTGTAATGGGATGTGGATTATTGTGTTTTAGATATAGTAATCTGCAGCTAGTTCACTTTGAGAAATGTAGGACGTATAAGTCCACGTGGCTTAAACCTTAACTGGTCATCAGGTTTTAATAATTTCCAAACTGCTATTGGAAAAGACATTGTTGATGTCACCCTGATTGCTCGCAGATGTACTAGAAGAACTGGTATTGCAAACTGTTCAAGTTTTATTTTATTACTCTGTCTCCTCTTCCTTATTTTGCGCTCGCAGACAAACAAATATACAAAGAGATGATATTTGAGAAAACCAAGAAGGAAAAACAAAAGGAGATTTCCATAGAAGAGAGGGAGCTGAAACTTATATCTAGMAGTTCCAGATGCTTAATGTCTTCCAATAAGATGGAACAATTTCTAGAGCCATAGCCCAGGCTCTTTCTAGTTGTCCGCTCTTGAGTTGCTTAGCATGTTGGAATTGGGAGCATGTGCACTTTATACTATTTGATGTTCCATTATATGGTACTTTGATTCATATATTAGGACTACTGGCATTGATAATTTATTTCTTACTATTCTGATCACACATTCACCTGATACACCAGCCATCAAAACATTCTTCCCTATGCATCCTATTTTATCCTCCTCACCTGCTCTGTTTTCTTGGTTTTGTCTAATTTTTTTCTTCTTCATAGAAGCACCACTTTGCCTGCATTAGGTCCCTTTACCAAATTTGCTAGAATGGAGTATGGCCATTCTTCCAGTTACATCTTATTTGCCTGTAAGAATCAATTTGTTGAGGAGGAAATATTAGGTTCAATTGATTTCATCATTGATGAAAGTGAACAGGAAATTGTTGACCCATCAGGTTGAATTTGTTTACATATCCTACTACCATCTTACTGAAAGAAGGGGGGGGAAAAAAAAAAAGATTCTATATGCAGTAATTCTCTTGATTGATGGGGTTTTCCTTGTTAGTCCTTTTGATGAACGTTTCTTATATCTGAAGGTACACGAATGTGGAGAAGAGGAGCTGATGTTGATGGGTTTGTGGCAAACTTTGTGGAAACTGAGCAGATTGTTCAGTTAAATTCGTATACTGCATCATTTGTTCAGGTGCAATTCATTTTCTTTTACACTTCTGTTTCTTCCACGAATATTTTTGCCTTTCGCTCAATCATATTCTTGTTTGTAACTTTGTTATTTATTCCTTAAAGTTTTATTAAGAGCTCTAAACAAATAAGGGCAACTGATGGTTCTTTCACATCAATAAAGTACAAAAATTAGAATGCTTTGCAGACTGGACACTGCCCTGTTGTTTTTTTCCTTCTAGTTCGGTTTTCAGCATCTTTCTTTATGGTTTTAACTTGCTAAGAAAACCATCTGCTGTCTTATTTGATAACACTGGTTTGCATTCTATTAGCTGAAATAGGCTGGGCATGAAGATGAAGAAACTGAAAAATGCCAAAGTGATTTAAAGCCAGCTTCCAGTAGGATGATTTGTGCAAATAGATGAAAGGAACTGATGGTTAACTGACTCTGATCCTCCTGTGCTACAGATTAAGATTTTTTCACCAAAAAAGAAAATGATCTCTTCTTTATCTATTCTTCTAACACTTATTAGGCCTATAATGCAAATTAAATTCTACAGGAGGGGATGAAGATTTGTATCCTGAAAAGCTAGATATAGATATTTTATTTCTGGAAATTGTATAGGAGAGCCAGGACCTTTCTGGACTGGTAATCTGTCTTTTTCTTTTTCTATCTGCCCTCTGTAGCTCTTTTAGCTACATTATTTGGCCTAGACATGCTTTTATTGGCATAAATCTAAAAGATTTTATCATAGCCTTTTGTTTTTATTTTTCCCCTTTCTTTTTTCCTTCCAAAAATTTCCTTTATCTACTTCTTTCTTTCTTCCTTTTTGTTGTCTTGGGGCACAGTGGAAGCTGAAATTCACTGAACATTGGGTGGTGCTACCCAGTATCATGTACATAAATGTTTCTATCACGTTTTTATTTGTAGGTGCGAGGGTCAATCCCTTTACTTTGGGATCAGATTGTCGATTTGACATACAAGCCAAAGTTCGAGATTGTGAGACTCGAGGAAGCGGTTGGTACCCGTAATCTTTACTTTCGCAAGTTTTTTACCAAATGTTGTCTTCAGTTTCAATTGATTTTTTTGTGTAAATGCTGTAGCCAAGAGTAGTCGAGCGCCACTTTTTGGATCTAAGAAAGAAGTATGGAAATGTTGTAGCAGTAGATCTTATCAACAAGGTACGAAGTAGTTTTCCCATATCACAGAGTTTTCATGAAATATTTCCTGTAATGTTGGAGGACTGTTCAGACAGTGCTGCTCATTTCTTTGTGATATCTTATCTTAATGCTTATGTCCTGTTGCAAATGTGAGTTTTGACCTAATATGAATTGACTTTCATTATGTTTTTAGCATATGTATAAGTAGAGACATGATAATAAATGTTCTCATACTTCTGATTAATTTTTAGGATGTGTTAAGTTATTAATGGTGTTGAAACTGAATTTTAATTTGGTGATCATATTCATTAGCCCCACAATTCGGTGGGTGATGTGATTCTAGTCCAAGCCTTTAAGGTTTTCTAGAAACCAAGGAATATCTTAGTTGCTCAGGAGCATAAGSCAGTGTTTCATGATTTTGGTTTGTTAGTCCGTGGAAAGGAGCATAACAATAGAAACCTCTGTTGCTAATCCGAAGTGGCTGAGGAAAAGCGGAAAGGTACTGCAGAATGTAGAGTTGGATAGTAGAAGTTTAACATATATAGTTAAGCTTTCCACTGATTGATGGAATATTCTTAAAGAATATCCAGTGCCCTCTACATTTTTTACCAATGAGGTCTATCCTTTTCTTTTTTTCCTTTCTTTGGGTTGACTTCCACAGTGATTTATATTCAAGCATGCACATGAGTAATAATGTCAAGTGCTTAGCTCTTCCATTTCTTTTAAATTTTACCAGCATGGAGGCGAGGGACGCTTGTGTGAAAAGTTTGGCACTGCAATGCAGCATGTTGTTAGTGATGATGTGAGGTAGTATTGTTTTCTTGAGGCCGTTTTTTAGCTTGAAATTTGTGTATCAGAAATATGTTAATGAGTTTTACAGGTACCTGCACTTTGATTTCCACAAGATATGTGGGCATGTTCATTTTGAGCGCCTCTCTATACTTTATGATCAGATAGAGGATTTTCTCATAAAGAATAGGTATGTCTTCCCCTCTAATAAACAATAATTTCTTGGAATTTGAAAATAGTCTTTGCTTTCATATGTTTCAGTCATTGATTTCCACCAGTAATGATTGGCTACTATTATAAATTCTTCCGTGATGTGTGTACTTTGCAGGGGCAGCCTTGCCTCATTCAGTGATACAGTGGTTGGGCTAAAAGCTAGTATCTGTGTCTTAAATATAGAAGAAACAAGTTTGCAGTAATAACTCAATGATACAGTTGTTGGATTAAAAAGCTAGCACACATTTCTTAAATATCAGAGAAAAGTTTGCAGCTCTAAAGTTGCATTGTGCATTTCTTCCTTTGGGAAGTGAGGGATATAGGTGGTGGGACAGTAGGAGGGCAGGGTGCCTATAGCTCAGTCTTAATTCAATTGATGACTATTCAACTTTGTGAAACTGTAAGTCATGGATTGTAGCTAGGTGGTCTCTGACTGACAACTATCAAACTCGTCACCCAACTTTCCAGGACTATTGATCTAACTTCATCCATTTTTGGTGGCTTATGTCTCATTTAGATTCTTTACTTCTTTGTGCCATATTTTAGGTACTTTTTGTTAAATGAAAAAGGTGAGAAAGTTGAGATGCAACTTGGAATTGTGAGGACCAATTGCATTGACTGTTTAGACCGTACGAATGTTACACAGGTACATTTTCTCGTCTCAGAATGATATCCTTCTTATCTGTTTCTATCCAAATTATGATAAAGTATTTTGGACATCTTAAGCATTGGATTTAACAATTGTGCTTCCGTTCCTTTTCCAAATACATTAAACAATGTACAATAATCTAAAGGGATGTAAGGAAATCGGTAATGTCCCTTTCCATACTTAAATAAGCAAATTTTCTCTAGTAAAAGTTAATAAGGAGGCATCAAATTTGAGATGGGGAAGAACCAAATGTTGCTAGAATTACTCTATTTAAGAACTTGAATCATACAACTTCAGCCCATTTATAATTTCAACAGGCCAGGGAATCTCCTTTTTATCCCTTCTTCTTTTTCCTCATCAAACAAACATTTATTGATAACATCTGTTTTACGGTTCCAGAGCATGATCGGTAGAAAAATGTTGGAATTTCAACTCAGAAGGCTTGGTATTTTTAATGCTGAAGAAACTATTAGCACACATCCCAACTTTGATGAGAGCTTTAAAATTTGTGAGTATTTCTTGTAACTCTCAATCTGAACTTTTAGCTTCATTCTCTATTTTGCTTCGCTGCAACCATTCCCAAGACTTTTGGGCCACTTTCCAGTACAGTTTTCTTGTTTTCTTCTTTGTACATTGTCATTTTTCCCCTTTGTTTAGTGTTAACTTTATGCATTTTAACCGTTCAGTGTGGGCTAACCATGGTGATGATGTAAGCATCCAGTATTCTGGTACTCCTGCTCTGAAAGGAGATTTTGTCAGGTACTTTTCCATTCTTTCTAAGTAGTTACTTCTGTGCTTTGATTGAAGTTGGTGTTCAAAGGGCATCTCCAAAAGTAGGAAATCATGGTTTTATGAATGCTTGCAGAAGTTGATGATTTCTTTGGAGCTGTATGCAAAATGTTACTTTGGGTGCTCATATGAGTCAATTATAGATCTCTTGTTATCATGTAAATGAGCATCTAGAATAGTTGGTTCAATTTATCCACCTAGGATTATGTATATATATAATCTTTCTTAAACATATTATATAGCCATCATTCAAGGAAATTGGTAATAACTGCCATTATTTGTGTTTGAATCGCATATCTGGTGTATGTATCTTTGGAGGCTATATTTTGCTCAAAATCTTGGATTGCCTTATAAAATTTACTTTGCACACGTATTTTTAAGATCTTTGAACATTTGAATTTGCAAAGTCCTAGCTTAGTTCTGCGGCTTATGTAGCATTCCTAGTCCATTCTGGTAAGATAATTTCTGCTTCCTGCTCTTCTCATCTAAATATTCTCATAATACTCCCTTTATGGCAATCCAATTTTAAATTTTTACTTTTATCTGTGATAACCATGAGTAAGTTCATGATGGTGGTTAAAATAGAAAATCAAGTCTGGATCTTGGTTAAATTTGTAGATGTGGTCAACGGACAGTACGCGGAATTCTCAAAGATGGTTGGAATGCACTTATGCGCTATTACTTGAACAACTTTGTCGATGGTACAAAACAGGTCAGTTCTTCATCTTCATGTGGGCTAGCAACTAAACTTTATGAAGCAATGCTATATGTAACATAGTTGCACAAATATCTGCCTTTTACATAATTTCACATATCATCTGACTAGGTGGAGATTAAGGTTCATATAAGTAAGAATGCTTATCTATCTGGCTGCAATTTCTATTGAACCTTGACAGTTCTATCTGTTTCAGATTTTCTTTTGATATCCTTTTTATGTCCTTAAATATCAACTGTTAGAGCTATCTTAAGAAGTTTAAGTTTGTTTACATATCAACTTCCGATGAGAGAGTACAATTCACATTATTTATTTATTTATTTGGGCTTGCTTCTGACTGTCTCTTTCTTGTTCATCACACTTTTGAAGGATGCAATTGATTTACTCCAAGGACATTACATTATTTCTGTCTCTCGAGACATGACTCCTATGTCACAAAAGGGTGGTATTGAGTCCATAGCGGTGAGTATAAAACATAATTTACTTCTTGGAATTTTAATTCATAAAAGAGTTCGCCTGTGTATATATGGTTCTTACAATCTTAGCATAAGCCTAGATGAGAAGGAAATTCTTCAGCTAGAATTTGTCAGGTGAAAGTAGGTAAAAAACCTATATCTCCCAATTATATTAATAGGTGAAATTATATTTTCAGATGAGCAAGAGTATAATTCCACATTTCAGGAAAAACATATATTTATCAATTTTGTTTTGAAGGCAATTTTGTGATTCTTGTTTGTAGCTCTACCTCTAGTTAAATTATACTCGTGCCAGGAAGGATTTTATTGCTCTAGTTAAATTCTGTCCAGGGATATGAAGAATTCACAAATTGAGGCAATTTTGTCAATTTTCTTTCTTTCCCAGGATTAGTTGTTCTCTTCTTCAGCTCAGATTTATCCGATTGTATTTGCCTTTGTACCCCTGTTTTATATTGATAATGAAATGATAAACTCATGGAAAAAGTGAATCTGAAACATCATTCATCAACTGCGCTTTTATAAAGACTGGGTCAACACTTGTCTCAATTATCCTGTTATCTGCTGATAGTGTATGTTGAGCTAAATTTGAGTTGCTTTACCCCATTTCGTGATCCCACCTAAATTAAACCTTAATCAAGTCAGATGTTCCTAAACCTCATTCCCCAATTGAGGGTATGCATTTTTCTTCTTTGTTTTTTGACATGAAGAATTTTAGGTTAATCAGAGAAGCTGATATAATGTAATTTTTTACTGGCTTGCCATGAATTATGAAGCTGGCAATCATTTTTCTCTTGTTTCCTCAATTTTTGCAGTCATTACCAATTGCGTTGTTGCTGATTATGACCGGTTTCTTTTTTGCAACCCTGTCATTAAGGCGAGGTAAGTTTGCATACATAGAAAACAAAATTGTTCTTATATTAATTGCAGACACTATAGCTTTGTTATTTCCAATTTTTTGGCATCTGATATCCCTTTATTAACTTCAAAGACTTCTAAACTATTAAATCATGCAACTTTATGTAAACAGTAATCAACCAATGAGAAATACGAATCATAGCCAGTAGATAACTTCTTTACTAGGAATAGAAGTCTTTATATTACCTTTGAAATGCAGTCGTCCTCAAACATCATGTGAAACAAAAATGTAATAGTTTGCAACATAGACTGATTGCATTTGCTCTTGGCACTTTTTAATGATACCCATTTATTTTGTACGAGGAAGAAGGATGAAAAACACTGAGCATATTCTAGAGAAATCCATTGTTTGCATAAAGATGATAGGTTTATTGCYTAGGCAGAATCCCAGCGATTCAGAAAATATTCTTTATTTACTTGTATGGTTTTTCCGATTTGGCTTGCTTGATAGTTGATATTGATACATCTGTTCCTCTTGCTGGTCTATTTATGTAATTTATGGGACATTAATGCATCTCCGTTTTATTCATTCCACAGTACGAAATGATCTCTGGCATTTGTTATTTTCGTTCCTGTGGGCAAGCATAAGTTTGGGAATAGCAGCTTTCGTGAGGGCAAATGGTCGAGTTTTCTGTAACCGTCCACGTTTACACCAACCTCGCCATTGATCCTGGCTTCAGAATGCTCGTTCAACTAGTCTATTCTGTGCAGCTCTCAACATTGCTGCTGAAATTATTCGTTGTTTATCTAATTCTTTATAGTCTATATAGTTTCTCCGGATACAACTCGTGCTTTTTTCCAAATGTCTTTGTTGTTTCTAATGAACTAATTTTGATTTCATCAACCATTTTTAAGGGTTCAATTGTAGAAAGTCCTCTGTAAATTGAATATTTGCTTCCAGTGCTAATGACTTAAATAATATTGTATTACTTTATATCAGGAGGAATGGTTCTCCCAGAGATATTGTGATATGCGTAATCCATGTTGTAGTTTTGAATCTCAACCCTTCAATATGGAATGAAGATGAATATCATTGCTTGGATATTATTCTTSTACACGTGTGAAATCRTGTATGATTAATATTCTTCATGTAGTGAATAATGAATGAATTTAGTAAATTAAGTTCAATGTGTTTTACATATTTAATATTTCTATATTCCTATAAAAACTCGAATTTCCTCATTTGGGTTCTAATTAAGTTGAAGCATAGAGAATTAGATTAATAAAGAAAAAGAGGGGTTTTGGATTGAGGAATTAGGGATAAAATTCTTAGTGGCAAAATCATCAGAGCTGAAGCACATTAAACTCCAGAGCACCCTAGGCCAAGAAGATTGCGGGATAGAGTAACACTGGTTGGTGATGCAGCTAGTTATGTGACAAAATGCTCAGGTCAAGAGCGGAAGAATGTGTGCAAAGGCCATCGTGGAGGAATCAAAGAATGGTAATTTCATCGAAATCTCTTGCACACATGCATGGTGAAACCCTACACGTTCCTGTTCACCTAAGTCATTCCCAATAATGAAGTGCGAATGCTATTATAATTGTGTATTATACATCATATATATTAATTATGTAAATATTAGTTGTACTTTTATTTTCTTCACAAGATGAACTTTCTCAATCAGTTCACTTTATGTATAAAATAATATATGATATTTATTTTTCTATACTAATTATTATAAATCTAAATATATATACCTTTCACAATTGACGACTTATCTAATTTTATTTTTAGTGTCATTTTGATCACATGATTAAAGGGTTGGATTTCTTTTCTTTTATTAGGATATTACCTAGACTTTTTGAGCGAATTATCCTCACTCGAATCAGCCCAAATTAAGGAAGAGAAGCTCGAGCATGAATAAAATTCCTCTACTAGAGGTTCAAGATCCGCCAGGCTCTTTTTTTCTTCTTATTATTGAATGCAGAGACTTAAAGTAGGAGCTTCAATGATTTCTTTATTTTATTTAGTACTTATTATATAACATCATTTAAACACATAAAATTAATTCCGTATTAAAGAAAAAAAGTCAATAAAACGGTTGAGCTTATTATTTTTAAGAGCCCAATGTTTTATATATATATTAAAATATTTATATAATTACATTTTAATTATGTTATTAATGTTCGACTGATTTAATCATTTTTTAATCTTTAAGTTCGAGACGAAAATATTGGAACCGGGTGAATGGAGCTGAGGCCAGGCCGACCCATTTGGAAGACCATTTGTGTCTGCCCCTTGGGATAATTCAAAAGGAAAAGCGTCCTATGTGCTTTTGGAGAAGGTGCCATCGGTGCTAAGTTACTGGAATTTGCGTTCAATTTTGGGCCATTACGGATAATGGGTCATATTCTAGAAGCTGGGTATTGACCAGATCTGGAAATAAAGTCTTACCATAACTATGTAACTTTAGAGGAGATAAAGGCTGGGAGGCCCTCGGGACATGGCCAATCCTTATAGCAGTATTCGTTTTCCAGACTCTCGTAGCTAACTTCCTCATCATTTTTAGGAGGGTCCACAAAACTCCTTATTGTTTTGTTAAGAAAGTTATTATTAGTAAATTATATTTTAAGTCTATTTAGAGAGAGGTGAATTCACACTTCAATTTATTAATATATAATATTTCGACAAAAAATAATCTTTCCTCTATTTTCATTACATTTAAGTGAAATAAAGGAGGGGTCATTTATCTTATTGTGCTACAAATTCAGGTTGAAGAATGTGTATATAGCCCCTCTTATATGATTAATATTTAATTTTAAAATAAATAAAAGATAACGTGTTTAAAATTTTTAATATATTTACCTACTACACTAATTAAACTACAATACATATCTCAAAATACAATACACACACACATATATATATATATAGTACTGTAAAGAAATAATAAGTACGCTTACATACTTGTTGCATGATCCAAATCTTGCATCTTCAGACAAAACAATCAAAGATAAAATGATGAAACATCAAATGTTTGATGTCATAAACTTATTTCATATTGCTCTTAAGAGATTTAACTCAATCATCAACACACCAGCAAGATGAATCAAACTCTGTTTCAAACATTTCCAGACCATATTATTTGATGCAGCTTTCTCAAGACTAGGAAGCATTTCAGTGRTGTTTCTTTCTCTTCCCAAAAAGTGGATAAGCTTTCTGGAAGTTGAGAACTGCCCAAACCAAGTGTGGCAAACCAATCTCTGGCCAAAGTGCTTCTGGAGAATACAACAGGCCATTCCATGTCTGCCATGAAAGAAAATTGCTCAGCCTAGTTTCACCAGAAGTTCGAACCAAAATATCCACATCCGGTGCCAATCCCATGTACATGTGCTTCTCAATATCTGCAAGCGTGATTTTACCCTTTTCCTCGATGAATGCCTCCTCTTTTCCGTTGCTCTTCTTCTCTTCTTTGCTGATTTCCTCCTGCTTTCCAGTGCTTAATTTCCTCTGATTTTCCTCGATGATATCGTGAATTTGAGCCCCGTTTGGTTTCTTTGTTCGCAGCTCACTCCATAACTCTTTGCAACATTCTTCAGCTGAATGCACTATTTCATTAGTTGAAGTATAAGCCACGCAGATTAGGAGAAAGATCTTGTCATTCTTCTCTGTAACCTTCATTGCCTTCTCAGCTGCAGTCCTAATACGCTCTTCTAGGAGTTCCAATTTACCAATGAAATGCACCCTCACGCCATAGCGATTCACAATGCTTTCTTCCTTGAGCATTCCTTCAATTTTCTCCAACATCAAATCCATCACATATTTGACTTCATGAGGCTTTCTGTTGAAGTTATCAATGCTGAATGCATAAATGGTGACATACTTTATGCCCAACTCATAGCAGTACTTGATCAAGCACATCAGAGACAGAAATCCAGCTCTGTGACCATTTCCTTCTCCCAAATCCCATTTCCTAGAAAACCTTCGATTTCCATCCAAAATAAACGCGACATGATCTGGTATTGGACCTGCAGACAGGATTCGAAACAAAAGTCTTCTCATGTAGCGGACTGCAGTGCCACATAACGTGCCAACCAATCTCTCAGTTAGGCTGCTGCTCTCCATAGTTTCTCTGAGCTGAAACAGCAACTATGCAAATTATGAGTATCAACCATGGAGCAAAAAAAAAAAAACAAAAAAGAAGAGTAAAATCATATCATTTGAACACATCTTACATAAAAAAATCTGAAGTAAGAAAGCTTTGGTTATCACTCATCCATACAGTAACACAAGATAAGGAGGATGAAAAATGCAAGAATAAAGGCCATTTTAGGCCGTCTCTGCTGGAATACATACTCTCGACACTCTTTTTGCCTTTTGTGTAAAAACGTTGGTTGTGTTTTGCAGCACTTGAAACCAAAAACTTAACTGAGTACAGAGGTTGAAGATAAAGTCTTGAAACCACGAGCACCGCCAAAGTCCTTCTGGCCTTACTCAATTGATGAAGGTTCAAGACTCGGACATTGAGGTATATAATAAAATAGTACAATTCCTAGACTGTGGGACAGAGTGGGTTTTGACGGTGAGATCAATTTATTGGGTGTTTGTACCATCATCACTTTTGAAGACTGTGACTGTCACTCTTCATCATTTTTCCTTAGTCCAATTGAGGCCAGGCACGTTTCTACTGCTTTCTAGAATACGTAATACCACATAAGAATATAACTATTCAATTAAAATCTTGTAAGGATCACGTGGTGGAAATGTCACTGTGCCACTTCTCGACATAGCACCTATGGCCAATGCATCAGTCTCATCTCGATTTTCGTGTAATTTAGAAACTTGAGTTATTAACTCATATCGTGGATAACTATTGTGATGTTTATATCAAATAATAACTTAAAATTTAATAAAATCAAGCGATTTGTAGATAAAAAGGTCTAGTGGCCCGAACTCGGGTCACACCAAGTCAATTTCGGCTGAAAATTTTCTCTTGATTTAGGAAGAATTATAATTTTGTTAAGAATATACATTTTCTTGATGTAAACTATAAAAATTAATATTTAATTGCAGAAATTCTATAAAAAAAAACTAGTAATCTAAGGAAGAGAGGATTTGGATGAGAAAGAGAAGGTAGAGGAATCAATTTTTATGGTATCAGTTGCGTTAAATAATCTAAACGATATTCAAGAATAGCTAGATCCTTGCTCTTTGATGTTTAGATAGGTACGACCTCCCTCCACCTACAACCAACATGCAATTGATCAATAGGGAGTGATTAGAGAAGAGTTCATTAGCTTAATAAACCAAAAAAAAAAAAAAAAAAGAAATGTTGAGTCTACGGAATCTTGTGAACGGTTTTGAAATCTACCGCTGCTGGGACAATAAATCCAATGGCAGACCATGCAAAATTTTGCTCAGGTATATTTTCTCCTTTCAGAATGATGACCTCTAAATAAGGGTTTAATATTCGCCAAAGAGTGATGAAACATTCTGGAGTTRAGRATCGTCTTTTCTTTCACTTCAAAAAATCCAAGTTTTGTCTATTGTAGAAATGTGAATGCTCTATTAAAGAAGTTCYAGCTTAGCCCATGGTTTCAACAGGCAGGTCCTTTTTGTCGCACTTCCTTTCTCATTATGAAAACACATGTTTCTCGAGAAATTTTGAATTATGATTGAAGAGCAGATTGGTAGAAAATGTTGGAATTTCTACTCAAAAAGGGTTTGGTATTTATGATGAACAGACTATTAGCTCCCATTATGAAAGCATTGCAAGTACTTCTCGTGACTCTGTAAAATTGTTCCAAAAAGTTAGGCGCAGAAATTCAATGGTTGCCTGCTGACAACACCAGCTACGATTCAACAATTATAGCTCAGTCTCTGAATATTTAAAACTCATCAATTGAACTAGGGGAAAAGAGAAAGGGTTAATAGACGATCGAGTTGCGAACCATCTGGTTGTGCATTTATTTTGCGGCCCTTTATCATTACCTCTTCTGTGGACTTTTCAACCTCCTTTAGATGATCCTCCTTCCTAGTATGCATAACTTCTCTGTTTCTTTCTCTTGCGCTTTCGCTCTCACTTTTTAACCCTTTTATTTGTGTTAACCACGGCATCCGGCATTGTGGTGTTAAAAATATTATTGAGTTATTAATTTAGTTATGATTTGATTTGTTTAGAATTTGATTAGGATTCATTCGGTATTGACAAGTGCTATAGGTTTGGCAGTTTAATAGTCAATGAGTAAATTCTATAAACCGATTATTTTGTAACACATTATATTATATCATATTGTGTTGTATTAATAAATAAAGCTTAATATTCTGTTTCTCTATTATATTCTATTTAGATTATTTAACATGGTATTAGAGTAGATTTCGAATTTCATGGGAGGAAGTTTAAGGATTTCTTGGGAAGAAGTTTGATCTAGTTTATGATGTTGAAATTATGGTTTTTATTTTTCAAGTTTCAAAAATCAATTGTTTAGATGGGACTTCTCATTACTTCGATCAAGACTGATGTCAAAATTGTTTAAGTTTTTAGGTTTTTTAGTTGATTGCTGATTTCTTTTTAAATTGTTGTTTTTTTAATCTTCTTATTCATTAGATTGTTTCAATAGCAAGTTGTCTTGGTTTTATGGTTGGATGGCAAATTGTTTGGTTTTGTTTGGAAGGTAGACTTCGTTTGGAAGGCAGATTATTTTTTCAGAGGCAATTGTTTCTAGAGGGTAGACCTCGACTTGTTTTGAATTGTTCTGGATGGTAGATTTATTTTTTGTTTACGATCGTTCTGGAGGGCATACCTCGTTCTGAAGGGCATACCTCGTTCTGAAGGACATACCTCAACATATTTCAGATTGTTCTGGAGGGCAGACCTCAATATGTTTCCYATTGTTTTGGAAGGCAAACCTCGACGTGTTTCATATTGTTCCGGAGGATGAACCTCATCCTCTAAATAACACTATTAGCATTACTTAATTTTTTATTTTCTAGTTGGATATTATTTAGTTTTCGTTTTCTAGTTGGTAAACTTTAGATGATTATACATCATCGTAAGTTTGAGGATGGATATTAAAAGATATTATAGAGTTATCAGTTTAGTTATGATTTGATTTGTTAGAGTTTAATTAGGATTCCTTCGGGTATTGGCAGTTGTCATATTTGATCAGAATTTTAGTTTGATAGTTTGATAGCCTAAAAATAGATTCTTGAATGGTTACTTTTTAAGATATTACATTGTAACATGTTATTTTATATCAATAAAACCTTAGTATTTGGTTTCTCCATAACAATCTAAAACAGGTCAAGGTATGCCTCCAAAACTATCCAAAATAGAAAACAAGTCTATCTTCCAGAACTATACAAAAGAGAAAACAAGTCTGCCCTCCAAAACTATGAACTATCCACAACAAAAAATAAGTCTGATGCTTTCCATACGAAGTATGTCTTCCAAAATAATCTACCTTTCAAACAAAGTCTACAATCTGCCATCCAAATGAAGTCTACTTTCCGAGAACAATCTATCGTCTAGACAAAATCTAAACAATTTGTCATCCAATAATAAAAAACTAAAACAACTTAAAAAAAATATTCTGCCGTTCAAACCAAACCTAAATAATTTGAACGATCTAGTTAGCATAAMCGGAAGAAATCAATCTGATTAGTCAGAGGGAGAGAAATTAGTCTGATTAGAAGAAGAGGTAAACAAAGCAATGACTAGTTTAAAGAAGATAAGTAAATAATTTGATACCATGTTAAATAATCTAAACATAACACAATAGAAAACGGAAGACTGAAGTTTTATTGATCAGCATTTTAGTTTTCTGCTGATGCAGCTTTATCCCATTTCTTCATGTCCAGCCAAAGCAAAATTCCTTAAAGGAGTCAGATGTTCATAAGCCTCATTTTTTCCAGGTTACATTGTTATTTTTTTTTTCCCGTTCCTCTTTGTTTCTGACAAGAAATAATAAGTTTCATAGATACTGAAGAAAGACGCTATTTCAACTCATTCTCCATAAATTTTTACGAATTTCCTGCACTCATTCTTCTTTTGTTTCTTTGATTTATGCAGAAGTTTCTTCTCTTTCCTCACTCATTATGATTGGTTTCTTTTTTGTTGCCCTGTTGTTAAAATGAGGTGAGTTTGTTTATATTGAAATGAAATTCTTGTTATGCCATTTCCAGTCACTGCAAGTCTATTATTTCTAATTATTTGCATTAGGGTGTCTCTCATGCGGCTTTAATTTCGTACTTCTTACCTAAGCAGTGATCAGCCTACAAAGATAATGAAACTTAGCTAGTCAGATCATCTCTAAGGAGTAAAAGATTTCACTATTACCTCGAAAAAAATTCAATCATCCTGAGACATCATTTGAAACAAAACTAATATTTGCAACATAGTGCGAGTGCCTTAGTTCTTCGCACTTTTTAGTAGTACCTTTCTCTTTTCCTGATTCTGATTAAGGATGAAGGATTAGAAATTCTTGTAAAGAATTGAAGATAGGATCTTGAATTTCTGGTAAATAGAAGTTTCTGTCGGAGAGCAGAAACAGGTGTATTTCTTTTTAAACACAATTAAAAAGGAAAAATAGCGCACGTAAGTCTGTCCACAGCAGTCCACTCCTAGTAGGAGATGAGTAGCGTGATATGGATGTGATTCCACATACTTTTTTTGTGGAGATAGTCTCATTTGTTAGCAGAATTGCATTGACTGCTTAAAGATAGTAGTTTCCTTAATTAGGCAGAACTTCATCATTCTATGCACGAGTTACTCCTTGTTATCCTTCACCTTCTACTTGGTTTGTTTGATATCTGTGCTTTTGTTTCTCTTACCAGTCTACCCTATTTTTGGCACATTAATCTGATCAACCATTTTTATAGTGATCAGTTGTAAAGAAGGATTTCTGCCAATTGAGTATTTGCTTCCAATGACAGTGGTTAAAATGTTGTATAATCTTATCTCAGTATCCTCGAATCCATGAATCTCACTTTTCTATGGCCTGACATCATCATGATTGCTTGATTCTGCATTAGGAAATTCCATAATTTTGTCATCATGCCATGTCCATTATGTTTCATTGCCAAGTGTTTGATCACTCCATCTCCATGATAAGATTGCTGTTAAGCATTCAAACTAGGCACCAAAAGACTCCTAATTTCACAATCTGCACCTAAGAATTGCAAATATTAACTGGTTGCCTGTATGAGTGATGTGAAGAATAGCAGTTTAGAATATAGTTTTGCTTCATTAAATTCATTACATCACTTCAGGTCCATTGAGAAAAGTGAGTGGGGGTACTTTTGTGATGAAAGTTGAAACTAAAAGACTGCATATCTCTTTTCTAAAAGGCCATGGCTGGCAGGACAGGTATCTTTGTCTTCTCTTAATATTTTTCAAGTCCATAACTAGTCGTGAGATTCCATAGTATAAAATAAGTTGGTGGCACGAATGGCCGAGATGCAATCAGGTTCATTGAGGCCAAACAATCAAAACAATATTGTTTAAGTATGAATACGGGGAAGTTCAGCTAGGAGAAAGAGTTGTGTTATACAATATAAGCATGCATTGATGAAACAGCAACAGAACTGAGGCTTTGTGCTTATTCCATGTTATTCTTGAGAGTCATCTGAGATTAAGATCAACAAATACATGCAGCTTCCCCATTTTATAAAACCTGCATTTGTAAAGGTCAAGAGATCAGAAGCGACCCTTCAGGCAGACTAAGCAATTCAGAATTGCTTCTTTCTCTTCTCGAAAAATGGATGAGTTATTTGGAAGTTGAGTATTGCCCAAACCAAGTGTGGCAAACCCATCTCTGGCCACAGTGCTTTTGTACAATACAACCAGCCATTCCATGTTTGCCAAAGAAGGAAATTGCTCAGTCGGTACTCGCCTGAAGTTCTGACCAAAACATCCACATCAGGTGCCACGGCCATGTACATGTGCTTCTCAATGTCTGCTAGCTTAATCCTGCGATGGAGTTGAAGATTTTCCTCGACGAATGCCTCTTGTTTCTCATTGCTCTTCTCCTCCTTTTCTTTGCTTATCGCCTTGCCCAATGTCTCCTGTTTGTCATTGCTTTTCCCCTTCTCCTCTGTTTTGCTTATCACTTCGCCTTTCTCTTTGCTCATTTTCTCCTGCTTTTCTTTGTCATCCTTCTCCTGCTTTCCATTGCCAAAGGTGTCCTCTTTCTGCTTACTACTTTCCTCCTGCTTTTCTTCATCTTTCTTCTCCTGCTTTCCATTGCTTAGCATCCCATCGCAAATCTGAGCCCCATTTGCTTTGTGTGCTTGCATCTCATTCCACAAATCTAAGCAAGATTCTTCAGTTGCATGCACAATCTCATCGGTTGAAGTATAGGCCACACAGATTAGCAGATAGGTCTTGCTGTTCTTCTCTGTAGCCTTCATGGCCTTTTCAGCTGCAATCCTAATAGACTCATCAAGGAGTTTCAAGTTTCCAATAAAATACACCCTCACCCCAAACTGATTGACAATGCTTTCTTCCTTCAGCATTCCTTCAATTTTCTCCAGCATCAAATCCATTAGAGATTCTACTTCTTCAGGCTTTCTTCTGAAATTATCAATGCTGAAGGCATAAATGGTGATGTACTTTATTCCCAACTCATAGCAATACTTCATCAAGGCCATCAGAGAGAGAAATCCAGCTCTGTGACCCATCCCTTCTCCCAAGTTCCATTTCCTTGCATACCTTCGGTTTCCATCCAAAATTAGCCCGATATGATCTGGGAGTGGACCTGCAGATAGAACGCGAAACAGACATCTCCTCATGTAGGTGAGTGCTGTGCCAAATAACATGCCAACCAAGTTATCTGCTTTGATAAACTCCATTGTTTTCTCTGGGATGAAACAGTCAAACCTGCAATTTGAGTATCAATTCAAGATGAATTACAAACCTTCACTTCCACAGTGACAAAATGCAGAAAGTTAATGCTCTGGGCATTATATGAAACACCATCACTTCAGAAGATGATAATAATGGTATCAATTACTGAAAAAAAAATAAGATTCAATGTTCACTCATTCATTTGTTTCTTGATACAGACAATGCACCAATGGACAATGAAATGCAAGGAACCTAAAACGATGGGGCTTTTGAGCCTTACCTTTGAAGCTTGTATTCTTAATAGTTCTTTGTCTACTGTTGTATATGAATACCAACATCCTCACCAATTTATAGAGATACAGGGAAATATGGAGCTACCTAAAAGAAAAATATACAAAACACCCGCCAAAATTCTCCATTACGCTTCCTCTTCCCAATTCCACTTGCTTTGATGATTGATTGACTTCAAGGAACAAGGACGATGAACTTCATCGGTTAAATTATAATCACTGACTCATTACATTTAAAATAATAATATTTAATAAAAATGATATTGATTTTGAGACCGCACAAGTCAATTGTGTGTGTTTCATCATGAACCAAGAGCGGAGTAAGATGTACTAAATTATAAATTTTTTTTAATATCACTTTTAATAAATATCAATAATATCACAAATGATGAAATATCCCCGTGGTAAGTACACCAATAATTTATCATTTGTACCCTTGATGGGGGACTGCAGCTTGACTAATGCAACCTCAAATTGGAGTAGTCTTTATGCATAAAGCAGATTTACATAGACTTGTGCAACTTCGAATCCAAATAGTCTTATGGTATACATAGATAATGGACGCAGTAGTGATAGCAGCTACTTTGACAGAGAAATGCAGCTTCCAGTGATGAAGAACAGGTTATGTTCAGAAATTTGACATCAAGACATAAGCACATCGCATAACAAAACTCACAGATATGCCAACATAAAGGACAAGTCTTCCCAAGAGCCAAATTCTAACTCTTTGAAGGGTCTTTTGCGTCAGCAGCATTCATTTTTACACCCTTGATGAATTTAATCAGCAAATCAAAGTGCAAGAATTTCCAGAACTACTCTGACGAGGGCTAATTCATCATCCCATCAAAATTAGCACACAAATAGAGTCGAATACCTTTCTAGTCATTGTGATCGCATACGGAAAAACAAAGTTCTAGAAAGTCTGCACACCTCACCAGAAAATCAGAAGTTCATTGATAATTAATGATCCCACAAGCTTAAACAAACAGGCAATACTGGAAAGAAAAAGTACCATAAATGATCTTTCATCTCACCTGAAAGAGAGAAAGTAGAGTGGGAATAGCTGGCACAGACCAAAACGTGAAGTGAGGAGCCGAAAGAAGTACAAGGAAACAAGAAAAATTTGGGGTATCTGGGCCAACTTATAATGGCCTCCGTCCTAACTCATGCATTCTCTACCTATGACTACTACTGTAACTAAAGAAACGGACAATAATCACAGCATCTTGATGGATTTTTCAAGTTCTCTTAATGAACCCATTTTTCTGGCGCTTCTTTTTCTTCATGCATGAGAGATGACATTGATAGTTTTGTAGTTAAATTCGTTACTCAACGGCTATTATTGGTCCAGATGAATCAGAGAACTGGTTTTTCACATCCAACAAAAAATATGGCATTTTTTTTTGTGGATGCATTTTTTGTGATATGCATTAGTCTCTACATTTGAGTTGGACTCCAATGGTTGAGATGACTCAAACATAATTTGTTTACAGAAATGCAAAAAAAAGGAAGAAAATGATAGCATCACTAGTCATTACAGTCCAAACTTTATCCAAAGATTCATTGAAAGGTCCCAAAGATTTGATGTACTTCACTGATTGTTGCCTTCGCTGCATATTCGCATCCCTTTCCAAATGTATGAAAAACAAGAAAGAGAGAAATTGCCTTTGCGTTCCGACGTGATTTGTCTGTGTATTCTATAACTCAAAGCTTAATTCCAAGTCGACTGGTTGTTTTTTACATTACCACACTTGATATGTGATGATATCATTTTTGGATGGTGGTATTAACTGCTATTCCCAACTCAAAGATCCGGGTTTTAATTCCTATCAAGTACACAGGCTTTTTCCTTCCATTTAATGGGATAATATTCTCATCTAGGTATTTTAGGTACCGTTTATATTTCTAATGGTTTGTTCTTATAATTTCTACTAAGCGAGGCTTTTATTATAAGTGTTGAAATAAACAAATACTAAAATTACATAATTTTTTTTAACAAAATGGTATATATCAAATGTACCATCTTAAATTCAAGAATCAATCTCTCTGTACAATTTTTATGTAGATTTATAAGTTCCTATATAGGTGGGGTTTTGTTTGGTGTATATCCCCATGAATAAGGCAATAAGATTAATTGTTTAGGTAATAGCTTGATGATCAAATATCTGATTTAAATGAGTTAAGAAATTGTACAATAATAAAAAAATTTAAATTTAAAAAAAAAAAAAAAACATGGTGATGATAGGAGGCCTTGAGATATTGCTTTCCCTTTCACTAGGCAAAAACAAAATGTCAAATTCACATCTATAAGTTTCTCCAACTTTTCATTTTCATTCCTTTTTTTTTTTTTTTTTCTTTTGGCTGTTGTTTGAAATCAAAATCTAGCAAGAAATTCTAGCCCTTCTATCTAGCAAACACTATTCTAGTCCACTAGAATTTCCTATTTTATTTCAAACTATTAAAAAGATAAAAGAAAAAATAAGAATAACTCTTTCCAAAATAAATATGTTCTCTAATGCAAAATATATAGTATCTCTAGTTATAAAATGTAATGCATGAGATAAAATTAATTTATGGAAAATGATTTACGTAATATTTTCAATTGTAAAAATCAATTTTTAACTCCAGTCAACGAGGCCCCAAATCAGCAAATTCAGGATTCACTTGGCTTGTCTTTTGTGTTATTACAATTGGAGATTATAAAAACAATCCTACTACTATAAAAGATGTGAGAAAAACATTGAAAGGAGTCCTTTTACAAAATTCCCCTCTATTTTCTATATGCCCTCGATTAGTGAAAGTATATTTAGAGAATGTGATTTATTTAAAAAGTTTGTCAGATATTTCAGTGAAAGTATTTAATTTAGAGACGATTCCGAATTATCTTGGAGCTTAGCTAATTACTATTTTTGCACATAGGAGGCCTTTGCGACACAAGTTTTGTTATGATTCTCAAGTCAACTTTCTCATTTCTTTCAAGATTTATGTGTTGTTTATTTAATATTTTTACTAAAATTAATGCGCCTCTTTTTTTGATATTTTTTGGATATTTTTTCAACAATATAAACATATTTTAATAGACTTATCTCTTTAGAAATTTTTCTCCAACTCCTCTTTAAAATATCAATCATACTGTCAAATTTTTTTAGATTTTTAATTCATATAACTTATTAAACATTGCAATCGGTAATGATTGAGAGTAAAAAAATTAATTTTCTAAGAAAAAATCCTTGATTTTTTGCTTGGAAGTTGGTGGGCTTATCATGGATTAGGTCGAGGTGGCTGGTGATTTTTCAATAGTTATATAAAACGAGGCATTAGATGTCAAATGCATGCAGGAGCCAATGCCATTACACCAGGTGACAGCATAACTATATCGTTTTTCATGAAAATTTGTTAAAAAAAAACTAAAAAAATTTAATTTTTTTAATGAATTTTAACTCAGAAAATAATTTTTTTTAATCTAACAGTCAATTGCAACGATATTTAATAAAATTATGCAATCAGAATTTAACAAAACCAGATCTGATTAAAATTTTTAAAAAAGTTAAAGAAAATTTGTTAGAGAGATAAAGTTTATTAAAATCATTGTTGAATTTATTTTTTAATATAAAATGGTGAAAAATATTTTCGTGAAACAAATTTTCTTCAATGAAAAAGGAAAAAAAATGAGTTTTCCAACAATAAAATGACAAAATGAGCCCCTACGAAGGAATATTAGGCATGTAGCTATGAAGAAAAATATTTTTGGCCAAAACTTTCTAAAGCATTATCCCAGACACAAACCTTTGCCTTCTGAGCAATTGTTCTTCTTTCTTAAAATAAGCTACTTTTAACTTTTACTCAAAAATTATTCTAGAGTGCTTTTCATTATAGTCTAAAATGTGTTTTTGAGAACAAATTTCACTTGGTGATATTATTAAATATAAAAATAATAGATTAATTTTTAGAATAACTTTTTTAAAAGTATTGCTTTTTTGTAACTAAAAACAATTATATCAACGATTGAGTAAAGTTTTTAAATACATTATCCTTTCACGTAAGCAGAGCACCCTCTAAGCCTATCCTTTGGAATCGATTCCTAAGACTTTTGAATTAGGGTTTCTCTTCCTTTTTCCTTTTTATTATAATTCTTAAACTTCTGAAAAATAAAGCAAATACTTATTGACCAAATCTTTTACATATATCAATCACAAGTTCTTGTTGTAAAAAAACAATAAATAAAAGGAATTAGTAAAGTTGAATATGACTCCAACACACGAATAATCGTTTTCTTTTAAGAGATATTTCTCTCTTTTAAAAGTCATAATGGGATTTTGTAGAAAATCTCTCTTAGTATAGAATGAAGAATTGTCTAGTCAAATAGTGATAATTTGACCAAACTCAAGAATGCGCTAGGAGGATTTCTGATTATGCTAGAATGCGATAGAGGGGGGGGGGGGGAAGAATCATGCTATTGTTGTAGTATTCAATCAAAAGAGAAGGGTATTTATAGGAGGCCTTATGTCTGCTCAGATTGGATGCATTCTCTATAAAAGTCACATCTTTTTTTAGAAGACACGTTCCGTCTTAAACTTCCAAAGAATGTGTCTATACTTGAAGTTTACCTTTGATTGCATAAAATAAATATTTTACGATAAAAGTACCTAACGTTTCCAGTTATTTTTTTAAAAAAATTTGTTATGGTAGTAAGACTGATTGCATCACTAAAGTAACTGCCTACGTACCTTTATGAGATCAAGCCACCGTATTTCATGCATCTCACGCAATGCATCATTGTAGGTATATTACATAAATGAAAGTAGATTTTGCTTTGGACTTCTACTTAGTGTAAATAACTCAAGGTTTAGTCAAGGTGCTATGGTGAACAAATCTTGAACCAAGGACCTTTATACAACTAGTTGGAGTTAACACACATACTATTTATAATGATAGAGCATCTTTTGTTCCAACATATTAATGGCCTTAGGTATCCCTAATTCTTGGGGGCTTTAGAAACAGTCTAAATCTCATAAAAAGCTGTATGACTTTCTCACTCATATAGGTAAACTCATATAAAGTAATTTTAAGATCCACTTCTTCTTATAATTGAACTTATTATGGAATAAAACCCATCATCTATCATGCAGAATTCTCACACTAGAGATTTAAGGTATTAAGTTCTTAAATAGTATACCAATGTCTCATTTAAGTCATTCTTTAATTTGTTTGTACCCAATAAACTTTTTTTATATTTCAAAACATAAGCTGTGCTCCCATTAAAAACTGAAGTTACGTATCGATGTTTCCGCAATCATCTCTCTAGCTAGTCCTTTTGTCAAAGGATCAACTAGGTTATTCTTTGACTCTACATAATCAACTATGACCACTCCTTGTTTAAGTAGTTCATGAATAGATTGATTTTTAAGGTTGAGATGTCATTGCTTATCATTGTAATTTTTATTTGCTACTTTACATAAAAGTAGCTTGACTATCAAAGTAAATTATTACAGCTGGGATGGTTTCTTCCAAATAGAAATATCAATGAGCAATTTCTCAGCCATTCAGCTTCTTTACATGCACTAGCAACAGCATTAAAGTTTTGCTAGCGTTATTGAATCTGAGATGCATGTTTGTTTCTTAGGACACCAAGAAACCACTGCACCTCCCAAATTGCAAATTCAACCTATAGTGGATTTTGAATTACACTCTATATTATTTCAACTAGCATCACTGCATCTTTGAGTAGAGCAAATGTAATCCATAATTAACTTAGAACTCTCAAAACCCCATTCCAGTATTCTTTGCTTGGATTACTAGTGAATCGACATATCTTAGCTACTGAATATGCTATGTCTGGTCTTGTACAATGCATTACATACATAAGACTTCCAATCACACATGCATATTGTAACGAGTCATAGCACCTACCAGTATTCTTTTTTTATAATTTGATACTAGGATCAACTGGAGTTGAAGCTGATTTATGATTCAAATGACAATACTTTTTAAAGATTTTCTCAATGTAATGAGATTGAGAGAGAGACATATACCTTCTTATTTTTGCATTATTTTAATCCCTAAGATCATTTGCTTCTCCCAAAGCCTTCATCTCAAAATATCTAGGTACTGTTAAGTGTCTTTTAACATTCTAAGGTAGGACAAAAATAAGCATATCATGAACATATAAGCAAGCATAATACACCATTTTTATATGTAGAATAGATACACTCATTTGCCTCATTTACCTTGAAACCATTGCATAACATTATTTTGTCAAACTTTTCATGCCATTACATAGGGGCCAAAAGAGACTTTACATGTTTGTGAACTTTCTTTTCTTGACCAGGTAAAACAAAACCATCTGGTTGCTCCATATATATTTCTTCCTCTAATACATCATTTAGAAAAGTTATTTTTACGTCCAATTGATGAACAACTAGATTGTGAATTGATGCAAGAGATAGCAAAACACAAATAGATGATATTCTTGCCACTTGAGCATAAGTATCAAAGTAATCTATGTTATGACGTTGTTTGAACACTGTTACTATTAGTTGAGCTTTATACTTATTTATTGAACTCTGCATCTAACTTCCTCTTAAAAATACATTTGCAATCTATTGATTGAGAACCATGAGGTAAGTCAATCAATTTTCATGTTTCATTTGACATAATGGATGTCATTTCATTGTTGATTGCTTCTTTCCAGAAAGAATCATTACGAGAAGCAGTAGCTTCTATATAAGTTACAGGATCACTATCATCATTAAGAGTTAATGTAGTTTGGTGCTTAATATTATTTATGTCACCTTCAGTTAAGCATGTCACAAACTCAGGACCGAAGGATTTTTCTTTCCTTCATCTCTTACTTTTTTTAGGTTCTATGCTTTGAATATGGTTCTGTATCATCAAGAGATTCTTCATGAGTTCTCTTCAGTGTATTTCGATTAACATTATTTTCAGTTTGTTTAGAGGAGTACATATGCTAACCAAAAAAAAAAAAAATTAGCTTCAATTGATTATATAATTTCATAGGAATCTAACATTAGAAACCTATAAGCAGTACTATTCTTTGCATAACCTATAAATGGACATTTATATGTTTTGTTTCCTAACTTTGCAATCTATGGATTTGATTTTCTCACGTATGTAAGATATCCTACACTTTGCACGACTGAGATTAGGTTTCCAACTAAACCACAACTAATATGAATTTTTATTCATCCTTTTCATAGGAACTCTATTAAGGATATAACACGCACTTAAAAGTACCTCACCCCCCCCAATGATTTGATAAATCGGAACTAATCAACATGCAATGACTATTTCTATTAAAGTCTTGTTTTTTATTTTAGCAACACCATTTGATTCTGGTGAGTATGGTGGTGTAAAATTATGAAATATACCACTAGATTCACAGAATTTTGATAACTCTATTACTTGGTATTCGCTACCTTTATCCGTCCATAAGACTTTAATTTTCAATTCAATTGATTATTCACTTCTGCTTTGTAGATCATAAATTTGTTGAACACTTCATCTTTACTTTTTAGTAAATATACATAATTTCGAAAAGTAATCTATAAAAGTCACAAATTATTTTTCTAATATGTGAAACTTAAATATATAAATCAGATACATCTGAATGTACAAGTCCCAGTAATTCTGAAGTTCTTATTATGGATTTGTGAGGTTTACAAGTTGTCTTGCCTTGAACACATATTTCACACCTTTTCATATCATCAAATTCACATTTTGAAATAGTACCAAGATTATACATGTTTCTAATAAACTTATAATTTAAAAGCCCTAATCTACCATGCCATGAATGTAAGGAATGATCAAGAATATAAGTAGAAATATATTTTATTATATTCATCTTAAACATGCCATTAAAGAGTAGCATTTTTCAACAAATACATTGTTCTTGGATACGATAAGATTATCCGACTCAATGACTAACTTAAACCATCCTTTGTTAAGATGATCTCCAAAAATCAAGTACTTGGTCATTTCAGGAACATATAAAACTTCAGCCAGAGTAAGAAGTTTTCCAGAAGTGAATTTTAACTCAACTGTTCCAATTCCAACAATTTTGGCACGTAAACTATACCCATTTTGACCTCTATGTCGTTGGTGCATTCTCTGTAAGTTCCGAACAAATTCTTGTCACTGCACAAATGAATGGTATCCAACCACCATCATTCTTCAACTCCAATGGTGTTGGCCTCTTTCACTATAGCAACAAAATGTGTATCATTATTTTAAAGAATCAAATTGACTTGGCCTTTCTTTGTTTTCTCATCCTTTATCCTATGCCTGTAGTTTGGACAAAGTGATCAGATCTGTTGCATCAATAGCAACTTTCTTTGGATTTTTTGTATTTCTGATTTTTTTGAATAATTTCCCATGGAATTAGACTTCTTTCTCTTCATGTTGCCCTTTTGGTTCTTTGCAAATTCTCCATGAACCATAGTTTTCTTTTATGCCTCTTGTTCCTTAACCTCTCTTTTCCGTGAATCTTCCTCTATATGCAAATGATGCATGAGAGATTCTAAGGAATGCTTAGTCTCATCATGTTTGAATTTCTTTTTATAGCTATTCCAAGAGTAAGCTAATTTTGCAATTATAGACCAACTTGGAATGGTTTAGGCAAGACAATTTCAGCATTTTAAGGTTGCTAACAATAAGATGCAAATCATAAACTTGACTGAGAACGAACTTGTTATCAGACATCTTAAAATCAAAATAGTTACCAATTAAGAATTTTTGGTTACTTGCCTCTTCAACGCGATACTTGTTATCCAATGCCAACAATAGCACCTTTGTTGATTCAATGGTGATGGTATTTGATAATGCATTAAGAATGTGGCTTCGACACAGGAAATCATCTTCTTTGCATGTCTTTCTTTGTTCCTTCAACTCTTGTTTGCATCCTTCTGAATCTTCTAATTTTTCCTGAGAAATTTGTGCAATCATCACTCAAAATGTAAGACAATTTGGTTGCAGTTAAGAAGAATAGAACATTTTTTAGCCAACAGAGTGAAATTTGATCCATCAAAACGATCAAGTCGAATAAAGTCCTGATTCATGACTTGAATTGATTGTGTCATAGATCCATCCAAGCGATGGCACAAAGACATCTCTTAAAACTATTGATAAAAAAAGAAAGGAATTGGTAAAGCTCAAAATGACTCCGAGGCACGAATAATCATTTTCTTTTAAAAGTTGTTTCTCCCCCTTTAAAAGTCACAACAAGGTTTTGTAAAAAATTTCTCTTAGGATATAATGGAGAATTGTCAAGTCAAATAGTGATAATCTGACCAAATTAACCTAAGAATTCTCTAAGGAGAATTTCTAATGACGCTAGAATGTGACAAAAAAAATAAAAAACAATTATGTTGTTGTTGCAGTATGCAATCGAAAGAGGAGAAGAGTATTATAGGAGGCCTTATTTGTCCAGATCAGATGCATCATCTACAAAAGTCAAATATTTGTCCAGTAGGCATGTTCCTTCTTAAACTCTTAAAGAATATGTCCGTAATCAAAGAGCATCTTTAATTGCATAAGACAAATATTTGATGATAAAATATCTAAACCGTCCTACTTAAATGTGATTGGTCATCTTTTTTAATTATTTCACCAGTCAAAAAAGATCTTTTTATACGTGTCCCCRAGCTTACATTATTTCTCTGCATTATTTTTATAATTTTTTTCTTCCATTGAGTGATCGAATCTGATATTCAATTACTAAGTTATTATCTTATTAGTCAATTTTAAAAATTTTGAATGCGAATTCAAAATGAGCCAAATTTGTTTTTAGTTAAACTCGAACCAAATAATATATAGTTAATATAGTAAATATATTATATATCTATATACTATATTATACTACTATAATTACACTTATATCTATATTAATATGCAATATAGTATATAATATATATTATTAAATATTAACTTTCTAAATATTAAAAATAAATACATTTCCTTTTTTTGCGCCTGTTATTAAGAATTAAAAATATAAATATAACTCAAGTGGATCGAAAATTCAAAATTTGAAGCTCAAGCTGAAAGTGTAAAGTTTTCCGCTTCAAGCTTGGATTTAGCCAAACATGCTCACAGGAATTAGGCTCTATTTGAACTATACTTTGGGGATTTACCATTTTTTTGCTATTTGTTGGAATTAAAAATATAAATATAATTCAAGTGGATCGAAAACTCAAAATTTGAAGCTTGAGATGGAAGTGTAAATTTGTTCGCTCCAAGCTTGGATTTAGCCACGCATGCTCACAAGACTGAGGCTCTATTTGGACTACACTTTGGGGATTTATCATTTTTTTTTTTTGCTATTTATTGGAATTAAAATATAAATATCATTCAAGTGGATCGAAAACTCAAAATTTGAAGCTCGAGCTYAAAGTGTAAATTTGTCCACTTCAAGCTTGGATTTAGCCAAATATGCTCACAAGACTTAGGCTCTATTTGGACTCCACTTTGGGGCAAAAAAGTTTTCCTCCAATTTCAAATATCATTTATTTTACACTATTAATAAAGAAAATCTTTCCCCTGGTTTCAAAACTCATTTGTTTTACATCTTGGGCCAAGAAATATTACTCTCAAACTAAAATTTTTTCCTTCAAAAATCACAAAAAAATAAAAATGTACAGTAATATTTCCCCTTCCTCCAAAATAACTAAACAGTAAAAATAATAAAATTTTGTTGTAATCACTTTCTAACTACACAAAACCAGAGAATAACCACAAGAAAGCTATTTTGCACAAGTTTTTTCAAAAAAATTGTCCGCTGAAAAGTGGAGGCATTGAATTGTAGTAGAGAACCATCCCATCCTGATTTATGGCTAGTTGTTGAGTCCTTCCTAATCTGCAATAAGTTCAACACTTCCAACTACAATCTCATCCAACTTCACCAAATAACCGAAGGAAAAAATCCATCTACATTGACCTCCTTCTCGACGGCAGCAAAGATTTGCACAATTCTTCACTTCGTTGAGGAATCTGTTCGCGTGTTGCTGTGAAGAAGAGTAAAAAGAGTAGTCTTCATACATTTTATGTAAGTAATAAGCTCGCTTGTGTTGTACTATGTACAATTTGCATACTGTAAAAAGTTCTTTTTTTTTTCCCTCCTTTATCTACGTAAAGTGCAACAGCAATGTGTTTTCGTCGATTATGACATTACAATGTATCGATTATATGATGTAAATTTTTTTTTTTGTATACAAGTCGTTCCTTCAACATGCTTTGACCTTCTTCTTGTCGCATGTGTCGATTATGCATAACACATGTGTCGATTATGCATTTAGCTTGTGTCGATTATGCATTTGTTGTTTGTCGATTATGCATTTCATGGGTGTCGATTATACATTTCCCATATGTCAATTATTCATTTTGCATGTTATGATTACATCAACATATAACACATATACGAACTGAGTAACAACTATGCATGTCACATGTATCACTTATTCATTTTATGGATAGTRGATCTATATTGCATGCTTTCTYTACAGAACCATAAACATTTGATTATTACTTTAAACTATTTGTAACTGACATTTGCATGTTTTGTTTGTAATTATTCAGTTAATTGTTTATCGCCTTGTCTTCAAGCTGGAATATAATAATACTTCAGTATTAACTTATCGTATTTTAATTCTCATTCTCGTATTTTAATTCTCATTCTTCGAATACTGTAATGACATGTTTGTAATATGTCAATGTACGATATTTTGCATTAGGATTGTCACTCAGAAACCAGATCCAACACCTATACTGCTAAGGCCCTCCTATCTAGGAAACGCAAAAGAGAGGTTTGCATTACTGTAATTTGCTTATGCTCATTTTATTTTTTATTTTGTTACATATAATTCTTTTGTTTTCATGATTCAGCATGTACTTTGTCCAAATTATATGCATAATTGTATTCATTATTTTGAACTTCTGAATAATATTATATGGCGGATGATGCTGATGCTTGTGATGGTTCTAGAAATACTTGGAGTATGGAATAAGAAAATGATTTCATAGATATTTGCATGCATTATAAATCTGTAAATGGTATGTGGGTTGGCAAGAAGTTTGTTTCCACTGCAAAGCAAAAGATTTTAGAAAATGTTCTAGAACATACTGGAAGAAAACTGTCCCTAAAACAGTTGAAAGCCAAATGGCAATGAATGAGGGACAAGTATCACCTCATGACTTGGTTGATTGAGACACTCGGTCACACCGCGGCAGGCTGGTGATYGAGTTACAGACTATTAGAGTTGAACCATGGAAATGGAAACAATGGATTAAGGTAACATTGTCCAATTGCTTTTTAATGCATATATATAGACAATTTTGCTAAATTACCTTTCTTTGGCTATGGTAATGACTTGTTTTGGTGTCAAATGCAATGTAGGAGAAAGAATGTGGAGGCTTTCCAGAAGCAGGGGTTACCGAATTACCTAAAAATTAAAGAATTATTTCACGATGCCGGTGCCACTGGTTCCAATGCTAGGTCATCCGTTCATCCACCGGTTACTGATGATGACTCTCCTTTTCCATTTATGCAAATAGATCCTTTTCCCAATGTTGATGACGAACGAGTGGGGTGTGATTACGATCATTTGGAGGTGATTGATGGTGATGATGATGTCATTGCCAACAATGGGCCATCTTCTTGAACCAAAAGGAAGCATTGCATACCACTTCGAGCAGCAAGCGAAGTAAAAGCCAATCATTAGTTAGAGCTCGAGCAGAAGGTGCACKAAATTGAGCCTTCGATTCGCAAAAGCTCAAAAACTAAAGTTTAGTCTTCTTTCTCAAGCTGCTGATTGAACTATAAAGGAAAGAGTYCCCAGTGTGACCGAAGTGTTTGCGATATTGCAATAGGACTTCCTTCACCTGACTGGTCTGGAGATGATGCGACTGAGGCCCTTCGTCTTTGATAACAAATGTCGGGAAATGTTCATGATATTACAACCTATTTATCGGGCTGCCACTAGCGATGAAGCATTAGGTACCACATGAGTGAACAGAAAGTTTAGCTATTACCTTTAACAAAACATTGTCATTTTTACATGCAATATTCTATTTAGGTTAAACTTTATAGATTTTAATTTAGAGTTGAACTTTATTTCAGATATACTACTTGTTAATGATCTAGTTTCGAAATATGTGAAACTTGGAACAATCTTTCTAATGTGCTATATATTTGAATCATTGTTTCACAATCATTTGTAATTTCAGTGTTCCCTAATATGATGTTCYGATTATTGTTTGCACTACAGGTACTTACAAAAATGGAAACAATTGATAAATATGATACGGTGTTAGATTACTTACTTTTTGATGAGTGTGATAGGGATGATATTAATGATCTCAAAATGTTTAACTGATATGTCAAAACTAGTTAGACTCTAGAAACGTCCTTGTCGGAATTCCCATTTCAATGGGAGGGATTGGATCCAAGAGTTGTTGAATGGCAACCTTATAAGAATTATGGAAAAACTTAGAATGACAAAATTAACGATTCAGCGTCTGTGTAATTTGTTGGTTTGCAGTGGTATTTGAAAATACAAAAAAATAGCAGCTTGTTGATGTCGTTGAGAGTCTTGCCATTTTCTTGCATCGTGTGACAAGGGGACAGAAACAAACTGACCTCATCGAAAGATTCCAGCATTCAACTGAGTCTTATGCCCGGCACGTTAAACTCATGTCTCGATTCTTGGTAAAGCTTGCACCGCAGTACATCCGTCATCGAAACATGCATGATACACATCCCCAAATCTTATATGATAATAGATACTACCCGTACAAGGTCTGCAGTGAATGACCTATACCTGAATTTGCTATTTTTCATTACTGAACATCTTTTTTATTTCAGGATTGCATTGGTGCAATGGATAGGACGTGCATTTCTGCTTGGGCTCATACAGATCGAATCGAGGCGTATCGTAATAGGAAAAATTAAGATATGTCAAAATGTTGTAGCTGTCGTTGATCATGACATGCAATATGTGTATGTTTACATGGATGGGAATGAAGTGCTCATGAAAAGATGCAATTAGCAAGCAGTCTAATGGATTTCCCTTCCCACTGACAAGTAACTATTCATTAATTATTCAATAAAATGATGTTTGTTTTTTTATATATGATCTTATATATGCAATAATGTTAGTGCTGCATTGAATAGGTAAATATTACCTTGTCGATTCTGGATAACCAAATCAACCTGGACTCCTAGCACCTTACAAGGGTACATGGTACCATCACAGCAACTTTTCCGGCAAAACTAATTTCTTCGGTCCAAAAGAGTTGTTCAATCATCGTTACTCCTCTTGTAGAAATATAGTGGAGAGAGCATTTGGCGTGTTGAAGAAAATATTTACAATACTTAAGGATGCAATGCCACCTTACGATATTGACAAACATGGAACCATTATTATGGCGTGTTGCGTTGTGGATAATTTTATGCAACAAAATGACATTGATGACCAAATCTTTGCAAACCAGCCATATAAGAATATAAATAATCAGCCATCCAGTTCGAGTGTCCAATATGATGACCAAAATGATGAACTTCCAGGCTTTGGTGKTTCTTGATCCCAAATTCTGGAATAGAATGCTTTTAGGGATTCAATTGCAAATGATATATGGGCTGCTAATGTGGCATAAATCTATTTGTGTTAGACATCTCCATAACTGGTTCAAGCCGTGATCAGCATTTAGGTGCAAGCTCTATCACAGCACCCGATCGTGAAGGACAAAGCTTCATGGTGGCCTACTGTTAGCATATTGTCTGCAAACAGCATAACGAAAGAAAATCGTGATAGGCATGTCCATAACGAGTGCAAAACCATGATCAGGATTTAGGTGCTCCATCACAGTGGGGAACCATTACGGATAATACTTCGTGGTGGCCTGCTGTTAGAGTGCATATTGTCTGCCAATAGCATAATGAAAGAAAACCATGATACCAATGTACATAACGATTTCATATCGTGATCAATGTCATTTTTTGTTGCAAGTTCCATCACGGCACCCAACCGTGACGGACAATTCTTCATGGTGGCTTGCTGTGAAAAAGCATAATGTGTGCAAAAAGCTGCACGGAAGGTCGCCGTTGTAGCTTCATCCATAACGGTTTCATACCATGATCAACGTCATATCTGTTGTAAGCTCCATCAGAGCATCCAACCATGATGAAAAATCCTCCATGGAGGCATGACGATGAGGAAGCCCGGAAGTCTGTGCAAATAGAATCATGGATGGTAAGCATGATAGGCATTTATATAATAGTTGCAAGCTGTGATAAGCATATAGGTTGAAGCTCTATCACAGCATCCAATTGTAATGGGCAATCCTTCACGGTGGCCTGTTTTGAGGACACATATTGTGTGCAAACAGCATCACGGACAGTAACCATGATAGGCATGTCCATCACGGTTGCATGTTGTGATGAAGCATTAACCAACTGGCGACCCTGCTTGTCATTGTACAATTCAATTCTTGATTACAATTAAAAAGAGGTAAAATTACACAATATACTGAATACAACATAAATCTTCAATTTCCTCTTATCATATATATGCTAATCCAAGTTGGAAAAAATGAAACAAAAAGAATTCAATAATTTATACCTAAACAAAAGCTAAAAAATCATAATAAAAAGTATCTGCCAACCCAAAAAAAACCCTATACACCATGTCAATGACTAAACATAACTGCAAAAATAATATCCCTATACAGAATCTAAAAAAATAATATATAATTTTTGTATTTCTCTTTATTCTAAGCAAAATCTTGTGCAAAAATATCCACTTTCATCTTTTGCCTCCAATTTAGCATAAAACTTAGCTCAATCATGTTCATGTCATGCCTAGATAAGTGAAATTCGATGTTCTTCAACGTGAACACGCCGCAATCGTGGCTGCAAATTTAATAAAGTGTTACCGCAATTTGACAAATATATAAACCATGTTGATTTCATATGAAGGTATAAACATAAGTATTTTCCTGTCTAGGCATTTTCGGTAGCTACTCAAGTATGAACGACAAAGTATTGTCGTATCGTTCTCTGGCTTTGCCATAAATGAGCCACGGTAGCAAGTCGTTGAAGCATTGCAACTCATTCTTAAGCACCTTGACATTCATTACCCAAGGGGCACTATCATAAACAGTAATTGTGCGCTCGTCCACGTTGATTTCTAGAGCAATCCTATGTTGTTTAGTGTAAAATGGAATGTACAAAACTTTGCACTCCTTCATGACTTCCCGAGTGAAGGAGCTTCCCCTGGATATYATTCATGACAGCATCATCAGAAATGAAGAATTCCGTGTAATCTTTGACCTGACGGCTGTCAATATGCACGTGCTTCATATACTGATAAAATTTGGAGTCTAAGATGGCAGCGTCTTGTCTAAACAGCTTGGAATACTTCATCGATCATTGTCTCATATAGTATAATGAGAGATCAATATGTTGTATTATACATTCAATTGAGAACATTAATATATTACACATTAGCGCATCACAGAAAAATAATTATTTACTTACATCATCAGTAAGCCAACCATCTGCCTTAATAATGGTATGAAAGAACAATTTATTAACCTCCATCAGGGGAGATGTAATAAAATTCCTAAGAATTGTAATTGCTTAGCATGAAAATGTAAATGTAGACAAGGCCATGAAGGAAAAATTTAAAAAACACAAAATTTTATCGTACAGTTTCATCCTGAAGCCATGTCTTTAGGTCTTCCATTTTAGCGGGATCCAATGCCCGAAATGGATTATATTATTTTAGGTTGACCCAATGCTCCAACAACTAATCTTTTCAGATTCCTTTACACTTAGTAAAGTATTTGTTGTATAGATCAGTGGCTTTACCTTTCTTAGGATCCTCTATATCATCACTTCTATTAGCTGGAAGCCTAGTTACAAGAGTAAACTCGTCAAAATTGAACCCACCCCTCCTATTATCAAACTGAAACCAGACTTTATTCTTTTCATTTTTTATTTTTATGCACCTAAGAAGCAGGRATGAATTAGCTGATTACTAACATTCAATTCCACGATTCTTGTTAAGGGACCAAAAATAAACTCTGATAACATCTCAGGATGATCATCATCAAGAGGATCTGTCACCTCATCTATTTTTTGCAGGGTGCATCAGCTAGTGATCATAGCTCTGAAATGCTTAGCCGGATCCACAATGAATGCCATAACTGCAAAAAAATGTTACTCCAATTGTTACCATTGTAGAGCTTTTGGCTAATTGCAGGAGTCCTACCGTGATGTGATCTCAATCATGGTGGGCTGCTGTGATAAAATCAAAATATGATTACAAAGAAAAACTATTAATAATTAAATCGTGTGCGATTGAACTAGAATCAGAGTGGCAAGCTGGGACGAATCTACAACCTAATATACTCTGTGATGAACTAACTTTTGACAAGCTTCATAACTGCAGACCGGCATGATAGGGGCATCRATAACAGTGSCCTGTTGTGATGACATAGCACAAACTAATCTCCTCACAGCACGGTGTTGTTATTGACGAAACTATCTCAGGGGATACTGCGAATACTCTAATGGGTGTAAGCTTCATTACAGAAGGCCACCGTGATTGGCACGTCCATAACTTTTCTACTGTGATAAAAAGAGCACGCAATATTCTCTTCATAGAGGGGCACCGTTATGGATGAAACCATCACAACGGGTTACTGTGACGAGCACATTAGGTGCAACCTTATCACGGCAAGCCACCGTGGTACAAATGTGCACAATGGTGGCCTTCTGTGATGAAGTTAGCACCCAATATGCTCTTCACAGCAGCAAATATTGATGGYTGGCCTCCTGTTATCAGCATATTGTCTGCAAGGTTCATCATAGGGGAAAACCATGATAGACAAGCCGTCACGATGGGCTGCTACCATGTCCATGTTTTTTGGAAGCTTGGTCACAGCAAGTCACCCTGATAGACATGTCTATCACGGAAGCCGTCTGTGATGATAATAACAAAACGCATCCGTGATGATAATCACAAAACGCGTCCATAATGATAATCACAAAATGCYTCCGTGATGAACAGTACGTCACAGTGGCCTTGTATTATTACTTGTGTTTTCGGTTTTCATAAAACAAAAAGGCCACCGTGATGGATATTGTTTTCTTAACTCAGTTAATTCATCACAGCAGGACGCCGTGGTAGGCATGTCTGCTATGGCGAACTACTGTGATGAATCAAATCAGCAATATAGCTATTTTCTGTGTAATGCATTAATGTTTTACCAAACCTAAATTAACGGAATGATGGTATGAAGGTATATATCGCTGTATTCTTGACAAACCCTAAAAAATTCCATTTTCTTTGCATGTAACGCAAGGTTTTACCTCATGACAAATGAGTTAAGATAGATGAGGTCCTTTGCGAAGTTGAGATGGAGCAACTGGAAGTTGGTCCCTGCTATGATGAATGTCTGAAAATATAGAGTTGAAGAGGTCGTAGAGAAGAAGACATAGCAGCAAGAAGTGAAGTGGAGAGATGTTACTTTGAAAAGTATATGGAAGACGTTATGCAACGTCACGTGAGTTGTAATAATATCTTTAGAATAGGTTACCGTGATAGACAAAACTATCACAGTGGGCTGCTATGAAGTGCATATTGGGTGCGACCGTCATAAGGCTTGTACGCCTTCTCTAAATGTTGAACCTTGATATGAATTTTTCGACCTCTTCCTCTTGTGCCTTGGCCTCTATTTATAAGCAAAGCGAATTGATTGATTGGTCGAAGTCACACTTATGGACGACGTGGCGTCACTTGATTCACGAAGCTCCATCCTTGATTTTCATTAGTTGAACCTCGTCATTCTTGACATATGTCATCATCTCATTAGTTGACATGTCACATATTTTTCAACTTAATGGGAATATTTGAAATTAATTTTTAATTATTTAAATAGATTATGAAAATTTTAATTTAAAAAATTTTTATATCTATAAATTGCACCCTAAAACTTGGCCACGGGTACAATTCAAAGATGGGTTTTTTGAGTGGACAAGTTCTAAGTCAATTGATGCCATTTTGGTCAACATTGCATGTCCAATAATTTGGGTTATTTTTCTTGGACCGTACTTGAGATATTTGGGCTTTATTCGTTTTTCAATTAGTGGACCTTTTTTTTCAATTTGTTAAGCTTTCTCCTTTTCCTTCAATCTGTTGGGCTAGAAGTCACCTAATCTTATTTCAGATAATCAAAATCATAATCTAAACATATCTTACATATTGGATACATATTGAAATTGTTGAAATTGTGATATATCTTACATATTGATACATATTGGAGTTGTGATATACTTATTTTTCTTGTCCTAACACAACTCTTTATTTCTTTACTTAATCTATCATAATCTAAACATATCTTGCATATTAGAGTTGTGATAAGACTTATTTTCCTAATCATAATCCAACTCTGTTCATTTTTTGCCTATAGATTCTTCCCAATTACATGAGTCTCTCCTATTTTATTCTTCTTTGCATCACCAACCTTGATACTTTGATAAGTCGTCTGGTGCGTTTTTGTCTCTTTTTTAGTAGGTCAACCTACTATTACTTATGTAAGTTTCTTATGTTGATATAGCATTTGTCCTTATATTTAAGGAATTTCAAAGGAGACTTTAACAAGCYGTGTTGAGAAAAAAACAAAGAAAGGTAAACTTCCATCTTTTTCTTTAATCATGAAGACCATTTTTTTTTTTTAACAAGACTCGATTTTTTTTCTTAATCTTTTTTATGCAAGACTTTTTTTTTTTTTTTGTTTTGCTTGCTTGTTGTCTTTTTTTTCTTTTCTCTTTTTATATATATATATTTTTCTTTATTGTGGCTTTTCTTTTTGTTTCGTTTCTTTTTTCTTTTCCGCCCAAACAGTATTTTTTCCTTCTCTTTTTTTTGTTTTGGTTTTTTGGCCCGTTCCTTTTCTATAATTTRTTTTACGGGCTGGTGAGGACAATCAGCCCAAAATGCGTGGCGGCCTAACCCCTTTTGCAGTCTTCTCGCTTCCTGGGCTGGTGAAGTTACGGCCTAGATCCCTTTTATCAGACCCATTTTCTTCTCCACGGGCCTATTGAAGCGCGACCAAGATTAATGGCCCATCCGACAATCCATCCTGACGGTTCGTTTGACCCGCAGGCCAAGAGAAGGCGGCCGAGACTGACCGCCCAAGACCTGAAGATTGGTTCATCCTTCTCTGCGCATCGTCGTATCCGTCGCCATCATCTTCAAGCTGCAGCGGTGGCCTCGGACTTCCGAAATCGGCCTCGAACTTCCGACAGCGGCCTCGACTTCCTTTCGTCTTGTTTCAGTGATGGCCGCGGAGATGACTTCAAGTGGCGTTGTCGAGATGCAAGCGACGATAGAGAAAGACGATTCCGCTTTCTATTCTGCCCCAATCGCAGCGGTCAAGAGTTCTGAAACTCCTCGAACAGCATCGTTCAGAGTTCGCCTTCTGTTTCTGTTTGGATTTGCAGCGGCGTGCCAAAGTCCACCTTCTCCCTTTTCGACTCAAAGTCCCAATGCCGAGCAGCGATAAAGACGAGGCGAAGCAGCAACAGCTCGTCGCCCAACAGCTCAGAGCCTTGGACCTTTAGCTTCCCTTGGGTCTTTGCGATTTGAGTCCGATTGTGTGCACATCTTTCCGTTTCAAGCTTCTGAGTTGTGAGCCTAGCCAGCAAGGTGAAGCATTCATGCCGCTCCAGCATTATTCTGGACCGAATGGCATTCACGAGCACTCCTGCACGCCTGACCGTCCCTGTTCGCCATTCATCCGGTCGCATTCGGATCGAACTGATCACGGATCCTTTAGAGGCGCATGATTCAGCTGAAAAAAATTTACTTCTATCATCATTGGCATATTGTACCCATTGATCAGTCTAACATTGTAAATGCTTGTGCACCGGAATTAGCACCAGCCTCAACGCAAAAAAAATCCGGTTAAAGTTGCCGGGAATTGATGGTGGAGAAGAAAGAAGGAAGAAGCCAAAATGGCCCTAGCGTTTGGGCTCCATTCTTGGGCCATTGTTCTGGCCTTCTTTTTTTTTTTGTTTAAATTGGTTTGGGCTAAGCCCCTATTGGGCCTGAACTTCACTTCATTTTCATTTTTTTTCATTTTTTTTTTTTTGCAATCTTCTTTGGTTTTTGTTTCCTATTCCTCATTTTTTTTCTTTTCTTTTTTTTGTTAACTTCTCTGTTTTCCTTTCTTTTTGCATTTGTTTTGGGAATTTCTTCCTTTTGTTTTCCTTGCACATTTTTTGAAGGCTCAACATACTTACCTTTTTGACAAATTTCAAAGGTTGTACTCGGAGTTCCTAGCAAAATGGAGATTAAGYATTTTGAGAAGTTAAAGCCACACATCTTCATTTCAGATAATTAAAAGGGATCTAAATTGAAACACATAACTTCAGACGTTCTTCTGGCGGCATTAAGATACCTAAATTTGAACCGATCTTCTAACGAGGTGAATTTTCACATTGGTAAATGGTCGTCAACATGTTCAAAGGAAGTAGTCGACTCGTCCTCCATCTCATCAACCCAAGAAGTTTCTCTATGGTTGTCTTCAACTCATGATGCAAACACAAGCTCCAAAAATTTCTATCTTCCTTTCTCTTTTAAAATTGCCAGAGTATACCTTTATGGAGCAGTTGATTTGCTTGAAGAAAAATCAAAGAGAATTTTTTAAGGTAAATGGAAAAAGAATTAAACAGTACTGGAGTAGAGAAGTTGAGAGGGAAAGGAGATCAATTCCACCGAATTAGAGCTGAGTCAAGGAAAAGTCGGCCCGTCGACGTTAAAATAAGCGCTCATGGAAGGCAACCCAAGGTTTTAATTTAGTTTCTCTTAATTTTTGTTATTTTTAGTGACTAGTAGATTTTCTATCTTTTTAGCTTAATTAGCATTTACTGGTTTATTACATTTCTTCTCTTCAAGTGCTACTAACAACATATGGTGCAGAACAGAAAATATTTTTTTTTTCATATATATGAGATGGTTTGGAAAAAAGGAGCATTTTGGTTTCTGAAAAGTGGGATGCTATAGGATTACTATAATAATGCTGTAGCAGTGAAAGCTATGATTTCTGGGTAATTGTTCGATTATGGGATGCTAATAATGTTGTATCAATGAAATATGAGGGTTTAGGCCAAATGATATTAGAATGCTACCACGATGATGTGACATCAAGACTCAGGAATTAGCACAAGGAAGAAGGTAATATATAGGTATCTAATGCTAATTGGTCCATGGACTTACATGTGGCAACTCAGTCATCATGGTAAGTTTGAAAAGCTTCTGAGCTTTTCAGCTTCCCTAAGGTACTTCACATCATTTCAAACTCTATACCCCATGAAACACCTTTTTCTTTAAACCCGCCACACTCAATCGTCACATCACCCCTCTTCTTTACTTCATCTTCTCCGTCTAACCTAAACCCTTGTCTACCATTACTGCCTCTAAAATAAACTCTATTTAATTTCTGTACCTCTCTTTTCATAACCCCCACAGTTAAGATGCCCAGAAAGAAATGTGCAYTTAAGAGACCCATAAAACCATTTAAAAGGTTTGAAGAAGACAAAGTAAAACAAAAATATGAAAATTACTTTTAGAAGAAATCTCTTTTTTTCGAAGGGGTTTGAGATAAAGCAAGGGAAAACATTGGGTTTACCGATGTTTATCTAGGAAAAATTTTCAGAAAGGAGCTGGGAGCACTTTTGTAGCCAACCCATGGACCCTATGCCAACTTTGGTGAAGGAGTTTTACTCCAATTTCCTTAACCCCAAAGAATGGGAAATTTATGGTACCTTTCCTTAACCCCAAAGATAGGAAATTTGTGTGCAAGGTACCATAGTGCCCTTGACTAGTAAAAAAGGTGAACGATGTCTATAAGTTACCAGATATGGAGTGTGAATCTCACACTTTGTTAATCATTCTGAGGAGGAGGACCTGGGTAACGTTTTGAAGGCATTAACTATGGAAGGCATAACTTGGAAGGTCTTCCCACAAGAAGCCAGGATAGTGCTTCAGACAAGTCTRTCTCTGCTAGCTAGAGTGTGGGATCATTTCCCCACGTCGAGGATGATGCCACCAACTCATTATACCATCGTATCTCAGGACCGAATGATTCTATTTTATTGTTTACTAACTGGAATGCAAATCAATATAGGTAAGCTCATTTATAAATAGCTCTGTCTATGTTTGAGCAGAATCAAGAGAAATTATATTTCTCTTGTTTTATCACTACTTTGTGTATTCAGCATGGGGTCCCAGTCCCTGATGACGAGGAGAAAATGAGAAACACATGTGTTATCACCAAAGCCACCGTTTCATAGCTTTGCAGGGAATTTCTAAATTTTGTTAATCAATACTAGATCAGTTATCTCTTGGAATCAAATTGAGTGGTTGTTTAGAATTGAAATAACTTGTATAGTCGGAAAATAATCAATCATGGTACTTATCACACACACACCCAAAGTAACCAAAATATTTAGCTGTATTTGTGATGATTAATCCTTTCTGAAATAGAACATGCTCAGACTTACTGTATGCTTATTCTTGAATTTTTTTGAAGGTTGAAAATCTCTTTTGTAGTTTTCTCTTTACCATTGCTCAAGGACTAGCAATGTCTAGGTTTGGGGGTGTGATGAATATGAAATTCCCTGTTAAATTGAATAATATTATGCCAATTGAGTCTCTAACTAACATGCATATGATGGTTTAAATGTAATTTTTGCATGTATTTTGTCTTAGATTGCAAACCTAGCATTATCATGAATATTTATGCAATTGAAAAGTTATTTGAACAAATATTGAATTTACATTTAGACCATCATATATATGTTCGTTGGAGACTAAATTGGTACAAATATTATTAGATTTTATATTGAATTTCATATTCATAACACCCCCAAACCTAGACATTCTAGTCCTCGAGCAATGGTAAAGAGAAGACTACAAAATAAATTTTCAACCCTAAAAAAAATTGCAAGAATAAGCATATAGTAGGTCCTGCTAAGCATTTTTTGTTTTAGAAAGGATTAAAATCATCACAAATACAGCTGAATGTTTTGCTCACTTTGGATATGCATGTGATAAGTACTATGAATGATTATTTTTTGACTATACAAGTTATTTTAATTCTAAACAAGCACTCAATTTAGTTCCAAGAGATAACTGATCTAGTATTTATTAACAAAATTTGGAATATCCAGTACTAGACACAAAGGGACACGCATGGACAAAGAGTTAAGAACAGGGGAAGTTCCATTAATTTTTGTAGCTAATGCTACAGCATAACATCTCATTACTTATCTGTTTCTTTTAAGTCACAACTTTACACTATAATGTCATAAATGCCGTTTGATGCAAAAGCTAACATTTTGTAATGAAGGTCTCTGATTACTAGGCAAAATCACAATTTAAAGAGTTGTTATGCATACACCTAATGTGGCTTTTTGATGCAAAACTACACATGGTATGCATGCATAATTTTGGTTACTAGGTCACATAAGGCATTGGAGTAGTTTTATTTCACCAAGTAAAAACACCAAAAGGAACTCCTCCAAACTTGATTCTTGTCCTTCCTTCAAAATTTAGCAATCACCTTAACAATTAAGTACTGGTATCTCATTTTCTAGTTCCTCTCTTTTTTCTAAAAGCAAGATCAAGTTATTCCTAGAATCATTAAGGCCTATCAAAATTGAAACTAACAAGTATTAATCAGTAATTTATCAAATCACAGCTYAAAATTAAATGAAGATCTTCAAAGGATTTCTGACATAGAACTGTTTTCTGATGCTCTCAATAATCYACAATAAACATGCTACAACATTTTTTACATACTTAAACTCATGCAAAGTCATCATACAAGGGTTTCCTCAAATCCCCAAATTTTAGGAATTCCCAATGCAATCCAACTACCCCAAGCAACACYAAATTTCAAAATGAAAAGTATTTAACTATGCAAAAACTATTGCAGGATATAATCTTTTCTTCATATATCAAATAGAAAAATCATAAACAAGATTCAGTTTCCAAGATATCAAAAATAATAGCAACTAAATATAAGCTACTATATTCCACTAAATAAACTTCAGACAGCAGTAACTAACTTCTTACACCAAAATAACTTAACCTAGAGGCATGCTTCCTATCATTCCATTGATCCTTAGAAAAATTTACCAACACAACATATTTAAAATTAAAAATAAACACTCCCTTATTTAGTTTCCTTGCCGTCAGACTCATCCATGGGAGTAGCCGGAGCCTTATCTCCTTCCACCTGTTGCAACAACTCTTATGGGAATATGGGAAATTCAGCATTGGTTTAGTGAATTTTTCCTATAGGGATTTTTGTAGTGCATGATCCATGTCTTTCTGGTATGCCCAATAAGTCCTCTGTTAGGCTAAGAAGGACTTGTGTTGCTTCTGCAATTGCTGCAACATTTGCAGCATCATCTTAGTTCGTTATGGATCTTGCATCTTATGGTGATAAGTTGTTGTAGCATCCTTAATAACATCGCCTCATTCTAGAAATTCCCTGCACAGCCATGTGATGGTAGATTTGGTGATAATAACCATGTTGCTCATTTCTCCTCATCATCATGGACTAGGACCCCATGCTCAATAAACAAAGTAGTGATAAGACAAATGATTCTTGTTCAAACACAGAGGGAGCTCTTCACAAATGAGCTTGCCTATATTGATTTTCCTTCCAATCAGTAAACAGTAAAGTAGAATCATCTGGTCTTGAGACACGGAGATATTATGTGTTGTAGGCATCGTTCTCGATGTGAGAAAATGATACCACACTCTAGCCAACTAAGAGAGACTTGTTCGAAGCACTTTCATGACTCCTTGCGGAAGTACCTTGCAGGTTGTGCCTTCCACAGTTAAGGCCTTCAAACCATTACCCAAGTCCTCCTCCTCAAAATGATCAGGAAAGCGTGAGTACTAACACTCCACATCTAGTAACTCYTAGACATCGTTCACTATTTTATTGGTCAAGGGCACTATAGTACCTCGCTCACAAATTTCCCACTCTTTGGGATTAAGGAATCGGAGTAAAACTCCTTCAGCAAAGTTGGCATAGGTCCATGGATTGATTGCAAAAGTGCTCTCAGGTCATCTTTTAACTTCTTCCTGGATGATCATGGGTAAACCAAGCATTTCCCTTGCTTCATCTCAAACCCCTTCTCTAAAAATAGATACTTTTTCTAAATAAATTCTTCATATCTCTGTTTTGTTTTGTCTTCTTTGAACCTCTCAAACAATGTTGCGAGTTTCTTGGCTATACATTATTTCTTTTTAGGCATCTTGACTTTGGAGGTTATGAAAAGAGAGGTATAGAAATGAAACAAAGTTTATTTTAGAGTACAGTAATGGTCGACAAGGGTTTAGGTTAGACGGAGAAGATGAAGTAAAGAGGAGGGGTGATGTAACGGTTGAGGGGGTTTAAAGAAAAAATTGTTTCATGGGTGTGGAGTCTAAAATGACATGAAGTGCCTTGGGGAAGCTGAAAATCTTAGAAGCTTTTCAAACTTACCATGATGACTAACTTGCCACATATAAGCTCGTGGACCAATGAGCATTAAACACCTGTATATTACCTTCTTCCTTGTGCTAATTCATGAGTCTTGATGCCACAACATTGTGGTAGCATTCTTGTGATGCCCCAAAAATCCTTAGATTTCATTGCTATAGCATTATCATAGCTTCCCATAATCAAATAATTACATAGAAATCGTAGTTTCCATGCTACAACATTATTGTAGTAATCCTGTAACATCCCACTTTCTAGAAACCAAAATGCTCTTTTTTTGAACCATCTCATGTATCTAAAAAGAATATTTTCCTTTCTGCACCATCTTTTGTTAGTAGCACTTTAAGAAAAGCAACATAATAAACCAACAAATGCTAATTAAGCTAAAAAGATAGAAAATCAAGTGGTCACTAAAAATAACAAAAATMAAGAGAAACTAAGTTAAAATCTTGGGTTGCCTCCCATGAGCACTTGTTTTAACATCGACGGCTCGACTTTTCCTTGACTTAGCTCTAATTCAGTGGAACTGAGCTCCTATCCCTCTTAAATTCTCTGGTCAAGTACTGTTTCATTCTTTGCCCATTTACCTTGAAAATTCTCCCTTATTTTACTTCAAGCAAATCAACTGCTCCATAAGGGTATAATTSGGCAATTTTAAATGGTCCCGACTACCTTGATCTCAACTTGCCTGAAAAGAACTTCAGCCTTATATTTAATAAAAGAACCAACTACCCTTCTTTCAACTCTCTTTGCTGCACCTTTCGTTCATGCCATCTTTTTTTTCTTTCTTTGTAGAGCTTGGCATTTTCATAAGCACCTAATCTGAACTCRTCCATTCCATTAAGTTGGACTAATCTTCTTTTCCCAACAGCATTAAGATCCAAGTTAAGCTTCTTTGTTGCCCAAAAAGCCATGTGTTCCAACTCCAAAAGTAGGTGGCAAGCTTTGCCAAAAATCAATCGATAGGGGGACATTCRTAATGGGGTTTTATGGGCTGTTCTATAGGCCCACAAAGCTTCATCTAACCTGAAAGACCAATCTTTTCTATAGGGCTCACAACTTTTTCCAAAATCCTTTTGATCTCTCTGTTGAAAATTTTAGCTTGGCCACTTGTTTGTGGGTGGTATGTTGTAGCGATGTTATACTCCACTCCATATTTGGACAACAAATTCTCAAACACTTCGTTGCAAAAATGACTCCCTCCATCATTGATAATTGTTCTTGGGGTACCAAACCTTGTGAAAATATTTTTCTTTAGGAAGTTCACTACCATCTTGGAGTCACTGGTGGGAATGCCGATGCTTCAACCCATTTTGACATGTAATCAACAGCCACCAAAATGTAAGATTTCCCATATGAAGATGGAAAAGGCCCCATAAAATCAATTCCCCACATAAATAATTACACCTCCAAGATATTGTTTAAAGGCATGTAGTGCTTTTGAGATATATTACTAACCCTTGGCATCTAACACAATTTTTTATAAATTCTTGTGCATATTTGAATAGAGAAGACCAGTAATAACTTGTATTAAGAACCTTGGTTGTTGTCCTCAATCCTCCAAAATGCCCTCTATAGAGTGCTGAATGGAAATGCTACAGCATACCGAAAACTTCATCCTCAGTACCCACGGCAATTATGCTCCATTGAGAGTTCTACTGGCATAATAGATAGACTATAAAACCTCCTCTTTTCTTTGGCCCAAGACAGCACTCACAGCAAAATCACTTGCGTGACAGATAAGCTCAAAAGAAAGGGATCAATCAGGGTAGTAATGATTGGAATAGAAATGAGAGCCTTCTTTAATTCTAGGAAAACTTCCAGGCAACTTTCATTAAAGTCAAATTTTATGTTTTCCTGCAGCAACTCACAGAAAGGTTTGGAAATTTTTGAGAAGTCTCTTATAAACCTTCTGTAAAATCCCGCATGACCTAGAAAACTCTTAATTACCTTTACTGGAAAACAATGGAGGCAACTTTTCTATTATTTCAAGTTTTTCCTTATCAACCTCAAGCCCTTTAGATGAAACTTTATGGCCTAAAATAATTCCTTCCTCTACCATAAAGTGGCATTTCTCCCAATTTAGAATCAAGTTAGTCTCCTTACAACGCCTCAACACTTCTTCTAGGTGTATCAAACATTCTTCAAAGGAATCCCCTTAAGCTGAGAAATCGTCCATGAAGATTTCAAGAGTCTTTTCCACAAAATCAGAGAAACTAGACATCATGCATCCTTGAAATGTTGATTGAGAATTGCATAACCCAAATGGCATTCTTCTCAAGGCAAATGATCTAAAAGGACATGTGAAGGTTGTCTTTCCTTGATCTTCTGGTGCTATAGCAATTTGATTACCCCTAATATCCATCTAAGAAGCAATAGTATTTCAACTAACCTATCCAACATTTGATCAATGAAAGGCAAAGGAAAATGATCTTTTCTTGTGGCATTATTCAATTTTCTGTAATCCATACATACTTTCCATCCAATCACAACTTTTGTAGGAATTAATTTGTTATTGTCATACACAGTCGTTCCCCCTTTCTTTGGAACACGTTGAATTGGGCTAATACAAGAACTGTCTGAGATAAAGTAGATTATGTCAGCGTCTAACCATTTGACTATCTCTTTCTTCACTACATCTTTCATTTTGGAGTTTAGCCTTCTTTGATGCTCTACTGAACTGTTATAGCATTCCTGTAACAAACTTTTGTGTATACAAATAGAGGGGCTAATCCATTTTATGTCCACCATTGTCCATCCTACTACCCTATTGTGCTTCTTTAGAATTTTCAGAAGTTGCAAATATTTTTTGGACTCCAAATTTGTAGAAATGATTACAAGTATTTCTTGTTGCCAAAAATGCATACTTCAAGTGAGAAGGTAGGGGTTTCAACTCAAGTAAAGGTGGTTCTTTAATGGAGGTTTTACATGATTTCAAGCATCTTTTGATAAATTTAAGGGTTCAAACCATCTTCCTTGACCGAAATGTGACTACTTAGCTTCTAAAAGTTCAACAAGCTGCTCTTTCTCATCACTAACTTCCTCAAGAAACTCTTTAAATTGGATATCTATCATTCTACTTAATGATGTAGCATTCTGAAACTTTTCAACAACACAAGAATTAATAATACCAATAYAAGAACACTCTTCTACTTCGTCAGGGTGTCTTATGGCATGGAAGAAATTGAATGTAACTTGTTGATCATGAACTCTCTTAGTAAGCTCACCTTTTTGCATATCAATCAATGTCCTTCTAGCTGCAAGAAAAAGTCTTCGAAGAATGATAGGAACCTCTTTGTTGGCCTCATAATCAAGAATAATGAAATACGCCAGAAAGATGAATTTGTCAACTTTCACAAGAACGTCTTCAATTTTTCCCTTTGGATGAGCAAATGATCTATTAGCAAATTGAAGTGTAATAGTAGTGGCCTAGCTTCTCCAACTCCCAATTTCTTAAAGATTGACATAGGCATTAAGTTGATACTTACCCACAAATTACATAATGCTTTCCCACAGTAATATTCCCAATGGCACAAGGTATGGTAAAGCTTCCTGGATCTTTTAATTTTTAAGGTAATTTATTTTGAAGAATAGAGCTCCACTCCTTGGTAACAACCATGGTTTCATATTCTCCTAACCTTCTCTTCTTGGTAAGAATATCTTTCATAAACTTCACATATATGCTTCCACAAGAGGGATATTGATATGTAGTTGCTTTAAAACATTAAGAAATTTATTAAGCTGCTTATTCTCCTTCTATTTCTGGAATATTTGTGGAAAAGGTAGAAATGGCTGCTCAAGTTTCTTTTTTGGGCAAGATGCTATAAGAATTGCTATAGCATTCTTCTCCGGTGCACTTTGTAGTTTCTGTTTATTTTCAACTTCAGCTTAAATATCCTTCTCCTCTTGGATTGAAGTGGGCTCATTGAGATTTACCCTGAGATACAAATTCTCCTAATTCTTTCCTACTTCGAAGCGTAATGGCTTAGCAATAATTGTTACCATCTCGCATTGGTACTTCGGTGTCAATAGGGAGTGATCCTTGTGTCCTATTATTCAATGCATTTGCTAATTGCCCAATCTGATTTCCAGATTCCTCAACAACACGGCTTGACTTTGGATGAAAACACCATTGGCCATGTACTCTTTTAAGTAATCCTTCAAGTGAATTGGTTTGGTCATTGGAATTACCTTTTGCAGTAACTTTGTTGATGAAAACCTAGTGGAAAAGGTTGTCTTTGTTGCTGCATCTGAGAAAAATTTACTCCTTGATTACTCCATGAGAAATTGTGATGTTGTCTCTATCTTGGGTTATAAGCGTTGGAATTAGGATTATTATTCTCGTTGAAATTTCCAACATACCAAACTGACTCAGGATTGGAAAAGCAACTTTCATAAGATTTCCACTCTAGACAATAAACACAAGAAACAACTGAAGGCTGACCCATTTGATAACCTGATTGCATCTTCATTGATTTCGGCATATTTGAGAGGGATGCAACCTTAACAGTAAGAGAAGTGAGTGCATCTATTTCATGAATCCTTGCCACCCATTTTGCTGTAGCATTTTTGGAAGCAGGCCATTGATAACTATTACTTGTCATCCTCTCCAAGATTTCATATGCCTCATTATAAGATTTGTTCAAAAGAGCATCATTTGTTGAAGCATCAACCACTACGACATTGAACATTTAGACCATTGTAAAAAGTCTCCATTTGAATCAACTACAGAATTCCATGATGGGGACACTTGCATAATAATTCCTTGAACCTCTCCCTTGTTTTATAGAAATTTTCCTCCCCTATTTGCTAAAAGGAAGTGATGCCATTTTGCAACTTTGCATTTTTTGTTGGAGGAAAATATTTTCTCAAGAACTTTTCTTCTAAATCAATCCAAGAAATTAAAGAATTTGGTCGTAGTTTTTTCAACATTCTCTAGCTTGATTCGTCACTGAGTAGGGGAACAACTTTTTTCTTGGAGCTTCTTTTGTTATCCCTTGCAACTGGAAAGAGTCACAAATTCCACAAAAAGTTGAAGATGGTGATGTGGATCTTTGGTTGGCATTCTGCTAAATTGCCTCACGATTTGGAGCATTCGAAACATTACAAGCTTAAGCTTAAAGTGCTGAGCTATCTCTGGCCTCACGATGCCTAGTTGTAAATCATTTAAGATAGGAATTGCATATTCGTGAATAGCTCTGTTGCCTCAAATGATGCTCCACCATTAAGCATTGTTTCCAGCATTATTCTCACCAATATTTGTAGCATTGCTTCCTGTTCCTAATTAGCCATTTCTTTCTTTTCCGCACAAGGCTGCTCTATTCTTCTTATACGGAAAATCCTTTCTATTTCTAGATCAAATGGATATAGTTCAAGAGGGTTAAAAAGTAAGTCAGGTTTGTCTTCCTCGAACATTCATGAGATAAAAATTCCCTTGCTGGAAACACCAAATGAAAGAATAAGAATGATGAATAGGAATAAAAATTTCAAAAGCAATAGAAATCTTAGCACCAACTAAACAAAATTAAAAAATCCCATACGACTGCACCAAAAACTTGTTAGACTAAATTGCACAATAGGCAATTAAGTGTGAACCCGCAAGTATATGGGGTACATAAGTAATATAGAGTAAGTCTAGAATCGTATCCATAAGGATTGAAATTATGTATTTTCAGTGCAAAAATTTCTAATAAAAATGTGTTGAGATTGATTGTGTTTCAAACTAAAATTAAAGTCAAATTGATGATGATTGAGATTCTCAGCAACAATGGTCACAACAATTGAGTAAAATAATCACTAAATAGATGATTAATTTGATGATAAATTAGTTAGAATCAAAAGAATTCCTTAATCTATAATAGATATGTGATGCTATATGAATGCTATATCAATTATGCTCGAGTAAACCAAGAGATCTTAATGACTTTACTCCTTCCCAATTTGTTAGCCTTTATTTCTATTGACTAGGTAACCTCATGTTCTTGTGCCACTTAGTCAAATAAATTTTGTTTAAGCTCAAGTCCTAAAGTGCTTAATGGGGCAAAACTATATTCCTATAGTTCTTGCAATTTTGACTACCTAAAGACAATCAAACCCATCTCCATTCAAATAGATCAACTGAAGTAGAAATCGCCAACTCTAAATAGTCCAGTAACTCACTATTAATGGCCACAAAATAGTAAACAAATTCATTTAAGCACATTTGAATGAAACCGAACAAAGTCACATTTCTCATAAGAAATTCAAAACTTCATTATATAAATAGGTTCAACTTCAATTCTAGTTATTAAAATCCTAGCTCATGTTTATAGTCATTCAAGAGCTCAAAATTACAACATTCATGTTCATAAAGCAGTAAATAATGAGAAGATACGAAGCCCATGTAATTAAGATGAAGATCTGGCTTGAAGCTTTGGTCTTTTTCCCCCTTGCCAGGTCGTTTCCTCTTTCTGCTCTTGGTGTTCTTCTCAAGAAAGAACTCTCCCTTGCAGCTTCTTAAAATCCTCTTCTTTGTGGTCCCAAAGTTGTTTTGTTTAGGGCAACGTTGGTGCTTGAGCCCCACTTTAGACACTTGGCATGCTCACCTTCTCTCGTGAAGGACTACATGTCCTTCCTATTCAATCTTGCAATTCCAAGTTTTTTTCCAAGTGTCATGTGCGCTGTATGAAATGTGTTCCATATGCATCTTGTTCATTGGATGCTCACTAACTCTTGCCAAGTAGACTTCTACTAGTTCAGATAATTGCCTTCATCTGGCAATAAATTGTGTCAAATTGCTACAACATTCAGTCTACCCTCTATACATATATTCCTTTTGGTCTTCTATTTTATTTGATGCTCCAACTCATACCAACCAAGGACAACAATATCATTTTCCTGCCTAATAACACATTTAAAAATTTTGTATGTGCTCAAATAACCTCTTAATTGCATAAATATTCATGACAATGCTAGGTTTACAATCTAAGACAAAATACAGGCAAAGTTTACATTTAAACCATCATATGCATGTTAGTTGGAGACTAAATTGGCACAAATATTATTAGATTCAACAATGAATTTCACATTCATCAGTGAGTTACACACCACAGATATTCTTCGTTGCTACCTTTCCAATTATCACATATCAAAGAAAAAAAAAATCATTTCTAGAATTAAGGCAAGCGACAAGTTCATCATTCATTTCCTTATAAATTGTAAGAATATCACTTCCTAAGGTAGATGTAGATAGTCTTTTATAATTAGSAGTAAGACACCCATTAACTAACCTTAGAAAATCTGAATGRTCACCCATACCTAAAGGAACATTAGTTGTATATATGAACCTAATCATTCATTCATCCATGTCCTTAAGATTGATTGAAGATTACGGAAAAATTAGGATCCATTCATAATTATCCAAAAAATCTAAGAAACAAATTAGAATGTAAGAAGCAAACTTTATCTTTAGGCTAAGAACACAAAATACAATAAATTACAATTAAGTAAAAAATGAGTAAGTGTAAAAAAATCACAACATTAAGGCTAAGATAAAAAATAAGTAAAGCTAAGTAGAATAAAAAATACAAGTAAAACTATTAATAAATGTGAGAACAAAATATAAATAAGTAAGAATAAAATACAAATAAAATTAGTATTAAATATAGGCTCTGGATCTTTTAGTACTTCTTCTTACCTCACTTTCCTTCTCTTATGCATCAGAGCACGACATCTATATATCTTTATCTCCTAAGATAGAGAAGAAGAGGTGTTAGAAAAATTAATGATATATAGGTATCGTACAATTGTTAGTGTTAAAGAGTATGTAATAGAGAATGTAGTAGAAAAGTGTATTTATATGCACATCGTGCTCRAAAATATAAGTTATTTTGCATTTGCAAAAAAAAAAATCCAATATTATACCCTATTTATATGCCTTGAGATTACTTTTGTTTGAATGTATTTATTATACTTCAATTGCTTTTTGTGTTTCTTTAAGCGCTTTAAATGAGATTGGAAGTTTATCTACAATAAAAAGGGAAAATAAAAAATGTAATGATTAATTGATATTGAATTTAGGAAAATAAGAGAAGATAGATGAAGGGTATTTCAGGTAGTTTGTATAAAAAATAATAGTTATTTCAATAATATGATCTTTGTGCACATGTCTACAATGATATATATTTGGAAATAAAGGTAATAATAAATAAGAAATCATAAGAATAAGTTAAACTAATAACAAAGTAGAAAATAAGAAAATTTAGGAAATAGAAAAGGAAATAGGAAACTAATACCCGTAAGCATAAAAATGTAAAACTTGAAGGAAATTAAGGAAATAATAAATAATCAACATGTACGTAAGAAAGTGTTAAAAATCACTTGAAGACAATAATAATCAATATTAAAATAATAAAAAATGACTAAAATAGTAAGTCAATTATGTAAGGAAATTAAGAGTAAAAAACTAGTAACAACTTGAAGAAAAACTTTAAAGAAGTGCTTGATCACCACTTGAATGAGATGTTTCTTTCCTCTTGTCATCAAATTTTCTTCAAGAAGTTTTCAAAAGTGTTTATGTACAGTGAGTGTTTGAGAATTTTTTTTTTTTTTTTTTGGTGAGAATTGAGAGTGATTTAGGGAGAATTTATAAAGAAAAAATTGATATTAACGTTGAGAGGTAAAAGGGTAAATTTCAATCCAAAAAAGATTTTACCGCCTGAAAATGGCTGAATTTTTATCAGCCCAAACAGTATAAAATTGATATATTTGGATTGCCATGCCAGTCCTATTAAAGGAAATTACCCTTTTGGGTAAAGCATTATTGTTTCAATAGGCACGAACGACTGAAAATTTGAAAGCGACGGTCTTCAACTAGGGCCTGCGTTGGCTTGGGCTGGGTTGTCCAGTGCCCAGTTGAACTGATCCTGGACAGGCCTAGGCCTGTTAAACAGAATAAGTCCAGTCCCATTGCTATAAGTACCAGGTGGGCTGGTCTTCGGGGGGCCTCATACTGTTCGGGCCGGGCCAATCATACTTTTTAATCTTTTAAAATATACGCCTAATCATATTTCATTTTTAGCGTTGAGTTTTATGGATTTGGAACTCTAAATTCATGAAAACTTAGCTTGAACACTAACAGAGAAGGTAACAAAAGAAGATTGAACAAAAAGGCACATTCTGTTGAGCAATAAAATCACCACCAATTACACTATAGATAATTCTAATTCACTTCAAGAAACAAAAGGGCTAAACTCGATGTTAACAGTTACAATTAGTCAGAAGATGAGTTCTAATAATAGTCGAAGGAAAATAGATCGTTTTGATCAAACTGCTCTGGTACTTCTCCTAAGAAACTCAGTTCAGGGACCATGTCGAAGATGCTCTGCTCTGAGTTTTCTCCTACAAACTGAGGCAACAAGCCAACAAAACTTTGCTCTGCAACGTCCCCGAAGAAACCAGGTACCATGTCAGGAATGATCTGCTCCTGATTCGAGGCGTATTCGAAGAAAGAAGAAGTTTGGATACTTCCCACTGTTTCTGTCTCAGAAAAACACGGCGTTGGTACCATGTTTATAGCACTCTGCTCTGGGGAGTATTCCAGAAGACCAGGGTTTTGAGTGCTACCCGCTGCAGATTTCAGGAACTCAATTCTTTTCATCACCGCATGGAGCTTTGAATCTACTTGCTCCAACAACTTTTGATCATTATTCTCATCACCAGCACAATCTTTCAATAATTCCTCAACTGGCTCCATGGATAAATTCTCAAAGAAACTATCGTCCAATTCCAGTGGATCATCACTCAACTGGGATGCCTTCTTCTCATCATGGGCACAGCGCCAATCTTTGTGCCGGTTGATGATATTCAGCACTTCACAGCGGTTTTCCGGCCATGTGGAAACTTCTCCGTCGGCATCGACAACAACAGCACAAGCAGCAACATCGCATAGCACTGATAACTCCATCGTCTTCTTCATGATGCATGCCTTTCTTTTCAAGAAAGACAACCGCATGGCTCTTGACATCTTTTCTTGCTTAGGCTTGACCATTTTTCTCTTCCAAATAAAGAAAGAAATACTGAAATAGTTGTTGTGAATAGTAAACATAGTATTAGTCGGTGTATTTATAGAAGGTAGTTTAGAAAACAGATATAATTTAGGAAAGTTTTTGTAATTAATGTCTAGGCAACGTTAATATTTATACAGGTGTTTAAGGTATTTATAGTTGGGCAAAGGAGATAGGATACAGAATTCTGGAAAATCCTTGCCTTTATTGTCTGGCAACGGTAATATAGATGTCCTTATAGAATAGGATTCGCGGCCTTGAGCGCGGTATATCAGGTTGGTGATAAATTTTCGCGGGTTCAGTTGAGGCTGATTTACCGAGATATTGCTTTTATACCTCATCTTCTATCGTCGGGAACTTAACTCCTCACTGCTGGCCAGAGTGCTGATTGGGCGTTTGAAGAACAAACAAACACTACTGGTGCTTCCTGCATATTATTTTATTAGGGTATCAAATTTGCAACTCGATCCAGTAACTGGAAGTTTATAGTTACATTTTCATTTTGGTTGAAAATGGTGGTGAAATTCTATTTCTGGGGACATTTGTTTCCGGGTAAAATATCTTTTCTTGGCACTATACGTACATGTRCAAAAGCATTTAACCTATTTGATAGAATTCCTCTATGAGAATTTGTATCTTCTCAAGAAAGTCCGAGTTCTTCTACAACAGTTAAGACGAGGTGCCCTTGCTGTCCAAAGGCTCCATATATCTACTGCAATTTTCTGCAAGAATCTTCTGTATGCATTGTTATTAACCCTCATTAGACCTCCTGTTGAGATTGACAGCGTTGTTCTTGCTAACAGATATTACCCTACTTCCTAATCTGACTCATGTAGTATATAGCCTATGAAACATGTAACTATAACCTAGAGAAATACTCAACTGTACATTCTATGCCTATACTTCTTTGGGCTTCACGAGGGAATGATGGAAGCTTGACTTGTTAATGTTTCGTTGATGACGATCTGTTTTCCCCTTCTTTTTTGTTTATCCAGTTATGAAGCATTTGGTGTCAGTTTTAACGTTTACCTAAAAAGTATCATATCTTTAATTAATCGATGGTTCTACATTCTTTCACTTATCATTTTGCTCCATACTTGTCGCCTATGTTCCGTGATTTTGAAGTGTCTGCATGGATATTCCTTGATTAACTCTATGTAACTATCTTCATGTATGCAGTGCACAAAATGCGGGGCAATGAGATGAAACTGTCTCATGATACGTGTGCAAGGGCCTTGATTGCTGTAAATGTAATTTATAACCATCAGAATCTTTTATTGTTCTGGACACTGGAAGTTGGTTCCAAGAAAGAGGGGGAAACAAAAAAAATAAAAATAAAAATAAAATGGAAATGGTTATTGGAAGTTGATTGATCTGGTTGTCACAGGTTATCACGAATGCTGTGCTCATTTTGTCGTTTTGGCAGATCCCTGTAGCTGCAATATCTTAGAGAACCTTGGGGTAAAGCTTTTTGTCCTTATTTTTGTATGGGAATGAAATATACTGTCTGTTATCAAAATGCGCTTATTGCTTTGTGCAGTATAACATCCTTTTACTAACCTCTTAATGTTTAAGAAATTCCTGGCCCGTGTTGTCTTCTTAAGTCGTCTGTATATATTAGCTTCATCTAAAGAGAGAAAACAATCTAATACACAAATCCTCCTTATATTTTAATGAGACCATTATGCGACAGTGAAACTGCATGATCGCTGTTACTTCAGTCTGCTAAGTTCATAGCTGCTAGAGCCAGCTTGGACAAGGATGTTTACCACCAGCATCAGGGAGACTTCCTATAGTACTGCTACCATAACTTGCTGATTTTTGTTCTGCCACACAAAAACAACAATTACATCAGCCCATACAAACCTCTACCACCACTAATACCACCTGAATTTTTGTCATCTGCACCTTCAACCACCACCATCCTGGTTAAATCCTAAAACACTGAACATCATTTAAACACCCATTCACAATTAGATGGCTTATATTTTGGTATCTATGGGACTATGTACCATAGCCAGGGGCTATATATTAACTCTGGCAGGGCAATAGTGCTTAATATACCAACACGTTTGGAAGATCAAATACCACCTTCTGGAATCATTACTTTATTCTTTCCTTTTCTTCTTGACCAGAAAAGCTTAGTGCTCATAGCATCTTTTTCCTGACTTGACTTTTAATATGGAAGTCAAAACTGGAAACTCCATCTTATTAACTCATATTGAGCAATTAAAATTTTAGATGTGTGTGTGTTGATTTCTTGTGTGTACATGTACATATATTTGAGGGTGACAGATAATGCATGACATGCATTTCTTGATCGCGGGTGAGAATCTAAAGGTTATGGTGGCGGCAGGGGTGCTTGAGTGTTATGGACAGTGGACGTATAGTTGTAACGTCCGTATGTGAACTGGGGCGAGGGGGATTTTGAGTTGGTGATTGCTTTATAGTCCATCCGAAAAGCCAGCAGTGCATTAGATTTTGAGAGAACGCTACTTATTTTAAAGAATAGGGGTGAGCAATAAGATTTGGAATTGTTGATTGCTTTCTAGTTCATCCGAAAAGGCACTAATGCAGTAGATTTTCTGATAAAGCTAATTACTTTAAAGAACAGGTGAGCAATAAGTGGAACAAGAAGTGATTTTGACAAATTTCCATTGATGCTGTTTTGGTTGCTTATCCCCCTTCCCCTTCCTCTTTCCATAAAATATCTTGCGCTTGCTTTCCTTCTCGGTTTAGTCTATTTGATATCAAATATGGAGTTTGATCTCAAGTTGAAAAGTTAATAGAATAATATTATTAATTTTTATTTGATCCATTCTTAAGGAATTAATAGTCATYCTTCTTGAGAAATTGATTTGGTCAAACATGTTTGTTTCAGGTAAGATATTGTCTTGGAGAGGTGGAAATCCAGTTAACCAGAGTGTTATGGTGTAAAGAGACCGATGGTCTTTGCGTCCACATTTTGTGCATATGAGACCCCATTAGGAGTTAATAATCTTGCTATCAGGTTTATGGTTTCTGTTGAAATCAAGCTGGTACGGGGTGGAGGGTGGGGGGAATTTGGAGAATCTAGGAAGGCACACTAAAGTGAAATACTTATGGTTAACATGTCAAAAGAGAAACAATTAATTTCTCCTCAGCTCCGTAGAAACGTGGTGATAACCATGTGGAAGGAGAATTCAGGAATGTCTTCCTAGTTCCTCTTCGCTTTGACTTCCATATCATTACCTCTCCATCATTGAGAATGTATATGGTAATGTCGTGTCATCTTTTGAGGTCAATTTCCTAAGATAGAGATGAGTCTGAAGATCCGAAAAGGCGAAAACTCAGAATACCTCTTAGTACAGCTAGATTCATTTACTTTGAGGCTTTTGATAATTTATTTGGCAATTGCAGGTTGGGATAATTTCATGGCTGATAGTTTCTACCAACGTTAGCAAGATTATGGTTCGAAAAGTTCTCAAGGAGGACAAGATGTATACCAAGAATGATCCTTTGTTGTTTCAATATATTATCATATTATTTCCCCCATTTGTATATTCAGTTGTAATTTGATTCTTTGTAGTGGTTGCGATTTAAAACTTTTTTTTCAAATAGACCTTCGTAAAATTGTGTCATTTAATTAATATTGAGATTATTAAATGTAATATGCTTAATCTCTTTATATAATGTTTTTTAAAAAAAATTTTAACGATAGACCTAATTAATAAATTTTAATAGATTTTAGCTCTTTAAAAGTTTTAAGAATTACTAAAGGCTACATGTCTAATTTCTTTATACAATATGTTTTTGGAAATATTTTTAATGATACCCTCATTAATAATTTTTTTAAAAAAATGTTTGTAATTTAACTCAAAATATTGATCAGATATTTCGAAAAGTCAAATTTTGTTATCATATTTAAGTCAGAAAATTAATTTTTTTAGTCTCATTCGTCAGTATTGCAATATTTAATAAGTTATGCGGTCAAAATTCAAGAATATGAGCTAATTTGATTGATATTGGGCAAAGAAAATTCTCTAAAGAGTAGTCTATTAAAATATATTAGGTGTTATATTATGAGAAGGAAAGAGAAGAGAAGTTTATAGAGAGAAGTAGGGAGAAATCGTAATTGAATTATCTAAGTAAGTAATCTCACAAACTTCGCTTTGTAGTTGATAATAGATTAACATGTGACCTTCAAATCAATGCAMCAATTAGAACCACAAAATATTTAAATTGACCAGATAATAGGTCCACTTATATCACGATAAATTTGTTCTATAAATTATAACTTTCAACTCATACTTTGCTAGTAATGATCTAATAGTGGTCAATTTTTCTTGAGAACAAGCAACACATGAGTTTTATTTGATATTCAATACTTTTGAATTTCTCAATAGGTGATTGTGTGAAATCTTAATAATTTTTTGCATCGTTATAGATCCACTATGAATCAATCTATTATATCAAATAATAAGAATATTTAGATCACAATCAAACTTCTGATTTACGAGATGACACACTTAAGTGCATTAATCTTGGCATAATATCATTCCGAGAAAAGAGACGCTAGTTTCTCTAATGTAGATTCCTAAGACTTTAGTTTGCTACATAAATATTTAAACACTTTTTTCATCATCTCATGAATCTATTTCAACGGATATCTTTAAAACTTAATAAATTTCTTAGGGACTTTAAAGATAATGTTGCATATAAATTTTAGACAAAAATATGATAGTTCTTCCTCAATCATAAACGAATAAAGATTTTGTCTCTTTCTTGATAAAAACATTGCAGTTCTTCTGAAACAATAAATCAATTTTACAGTACCATTTATAATATTTATATTTGTCTATTTTATCTTTAAACAAGAGAAATACTCCTTGTAATTGAGTATGTGGTGTGAATTGTTGCACTATCGATGAGACATATATCTCAACAATATATTACGAATCTATAAAAGTAATTAAAAATTTTTATTAAAAAATATTAAGGTAAATGTAATTCAATAAAATAATAAATAATTCGAATGTAAAAACTTCAAATATTTAAAGAAAGTCCATGAATAATTTAAAGGAAAATTACATAAAAGGAGAATTTAATTTCGTTTTCTAACACACCACCTCTAATTAATGGTCAATACCTTCTGTACTCCTCCTTCTTTTTTTTTTTTTTTTTTTTTTTTTTTTTTTCTGATAGAGATCCATTTAGTTATACAACAAAATAATATAGAATCATAACAAAATTATCGATATCAACGGAACGTACGCATTTCTTCAGGGATTACATATTATTTCACCAAAGTATTTCATTTTTTCTCAAAATAAATGCTACTTTTGGAGCACAATAATAATATATTAATATAATAATTTATCTAGCCTATTGTTACTTTGAGAGCAATAGTTTCCAACTTCTTCTTCAAGTAACACAACATTTCCATTGTAAAATTGCTTTCCTATAAAATAAGGCAGTTTAATCAATAAAAGTACCAAAATTCTACAATTTTACACATTGACATAAATAAAGTTACTTAGATGAAATTGGACAAAGWTTAGGATAAAATAGCACAAGGATGTGCTTTAGCATGCTAAAAATAGTGATATTAAGCAATAAAGCACCAATAAAAAATGTGAATTTCACCCACATCAGTAGTATGAAGGATGATGAAAGTATATTATGGATCTCACAACCTAGGAGGAAAGATGAAGATGCCAAATGACCGATGACAAACAACTTGATAGTGACATTGGCAAAAGTCCCGCCAAAACATGTTGAGCATCACCCAGCGAAGCTTCTAGTCTGRAGAAACCTAACAAAATTCATATATTTGTGCCTACCTATATAGAGTAAATCAGACCAAGTCAAACGATTGGTCAAGATAAGAAGAAGAAAATCTACCTTTTAGCCAAGATTTCATGCCACATCTTACCAAACATGTAGAGTTTCAGGATGTGGGGTTGAAGCAAGAAGTGCATCAAGGAAATGGATGAGCGCCCTTAACTTACTTCAGAACAAGAAGCAAGACCCCTCTTAGCTAGGTATAAAGGGAAGAAGACAAAAGAGAAAAAGCCCCCAAATTATTCCATATAACAAGACTATATCAAATTCAACACTAATTACAAGTTTCAACTTAATTACTCCATTTTCATTTATTTAAAGCTTGTTTAGATTAGCTCTCATACAACTTTGTTAGCTTTCCAACAATTTTACAGCTTTTCACTTAGCCTTTTCTCAAATTATACCTTGCTCTAGTTTAGGAATTGAATTTCATTTATGTTAAAGTGTATGCCCTAAAGACAATGTATTTCTATAAATTGCAATAGAAAGAGTAATTCCATCTATTCTGTTTTGATACATATATTAAATTGCATATTTTATTATAATGGGTCCAAGCCATTAAGTAAATGGTTCATGTGATGGGTTACTCTTCACATATAGGTATAAAGTATGGGTACTTAATCAGCAGGAAAAATTGGCTTCTGGTCTTTTGATAGAACTAGGCATTCTATCATGGTAAGATCATTTTGCAATGGATTCTAAAGGTAAATAAATTGTCTTGGTCAGTGGACAGTCCGTTCACTCCAATTGCACAAGCGTATTTGATATACTTAGAGTAGAATCTTGATATTAGTTTTTATTAAAGTACTATCCCTATCGAAACTAGAATATCATTGCTATTATGTTGATGAATATCCTGCTACTTCAGTACTAGTTGGTGGTCTGGTGGACCTAGAGCTATATTTTTGATATACTATAGGTGAGATTTTTGCATAGATCAATAACATTGTATATTGAGAGTACGATATCTAATTAACAAAGATAGATTGGTACAAGATAATTTATGTGCTTCATTTTGTGAAGAATTAATCATCCCCTTATGATTGTCCATAGGATAATCAAATGATCTAGGATCCTGGGAAGGTGACTTAAGAATGTGTACTTCTGACTAGCTDCCAGTTATATAAGAACATTCGAGTTAGTCATGAATTATCAGACTAGCTAGCTAAGGATGATAGATGTTATTGTGAAGGTATTATTATATTATTCTTTTCTCAACGACGAGTGTTACACATAAGGGTATATTCGTCATTTCACCTGTAGGCCYAAGACTATGCTCATGCAAAGTTGTTCGTGGGGTCAGTGTATTCATATGGTGATAAATGAAACACTTAAAATGACAAAATGCAGCTACTAGGTAGTAAGAGTATTTTGGTCATTTTAGTAGCCATGAATAATTTGTCTTTTGGTTCCTTAGGTAGCTCAATATTACCTAAGTACTTAATTGTACGATTGGGCTTCAAGGATGAACTATTTCAATGAAGGGTATTATTTTATTCAATTTAATCCATATTTATCTAGTTACAATAAATTAATCCATTGGATATTTAATTAATTATTTAGMTCGATTCAAGAGAAGCATTAATTAAATAATGGACTTAAGGCTTAAATTAGAGTGGAGAAGAACCAGACATGGCCTATAAAAGACCAAGAATTTCAGCCTCATAAGGGAAAACCCTAGGGTGGCCAAGATTCCCCTTATCTTGGGAGGATTTGGATCACCCTTGGGATGTTCATCCCTTGGAGAAATCTTAGGAAGTTGGGATTTACAAGACTATGTTATTTTAGGGTATTGTTCTTTAACCATAATAGATATAATTTCTCTTGGTATAAACCTCCTTACTCTCTCAATTCCTTCTTTGGCCGCCACTCTATCTTGCTAACGAAAGTTAATCCTAGGTTCTCACTAAACCTAGTTAATATAGGTAGAACCTGGGAAGATCAAAAGAAGAGTCTTCTTGCTGTTTTCATGCATAGAAGTCAAAGACTCACTAGGAAGAATCATCCTCATTAAGTTATAGAAACCGAGCAACCTTCAAAGCCAATTGGTGCCACCACCTCTTCCAACTCAGATTGAAGAGTTGAGTCAACAGCATTCGATACCACCAACAAGCAACCCTAACATCCTTTTTGTTCAACAAAGAATGAAATAAGATTCTCTTGAAATCACCTTGCAAAGGATTAAAAATACTAAACTTTTGCTTTCTTTGCGCGATTTCTTGCTTCGTAAGGCCCTTTAATTTCGGCTTGCTTCGATCAGTTGAGTTTGTTTTTCATTATTTTGCCAATAGAAGTTCAGCTCACTTATCGATTGTTAGCCTTTCGGTCATTTGCCAATGCTTACATTAGCGTACACAATTTGTTGATGACTTTTTTTTGGCTAACTCAAGAAATCCATCCTAAAAAATGAGGACATATGGATCTAAAAACCTCGGATTGGATAACTAGTTAGAACTCAAGCCTCATTGTATTGAATTAGACCAACCTGACTAGTCGGTAGCCACGTTTAGCAATACAATATCCAGCAAATTATTGGTTCAGCGTATCAAATAGCTACTAGCTATACAACGGCTAGCCTTTATTGGCTAAGGCCTTTTTTTGAGCCCCAATATATACAAATTTTTCTATTTAATACGTAATTGAGAATTCTAAATAAAAACTCTACGCAATCTAATCATAAGTCATAATCAAATCAAGATATATTACCTTGAACGACTTAACATTTAAACCGTCTTGACATGAATATGTGGACAATTGAAATGATAATGAGTATCATGACAAGGTTTGTTCAATCTGAATGAAGAACCTTAAACTTATAGATGTTCTCTTTGGACATTTTGGCACTAATGTCAATGAATTATATGCTTTTCTAGTGCATAAATGAAGTAAAATATCCTAAATGGGAGTAGCAGTTCTAAAGTCCTTGGACCGTATGTCTCTTTTCTTGTTCTATTCATCTCATTGCCTCTCTTATTTAAAATTTTAACTCAAATTACTTTAATCTTTGTTGCCTTCACCTACACAATCCTCAAAGTACCTTCAATTAATGGGCCGATCATGGGCGGAGGGGAGTTTCGAGGACAAAAGGTCTTTCTGTTGCATTCACTTATAACAAGAAAGAACCACATGTCAACACCTCATTCTGAGGAGTTAACTATAAGACTAGGATACTATACCAACTACCGCAGCTCCTTGGTATGAAGCTGGTAGTGAATTTCAATTTGTACTAAAACGAGAAATTTGAAATGTGAGTGTAGTGCTATGAATCGGTTCAGTCGGACCATATATGCTTTTGTGCCATGGCAATCTCACTCGAATTACGAGCTCRTACACAGCATTGGGGCAATTTCCATCTATCCTGGCATTTGAAAACTTTCACAAATTACATTCTGTCCAAATGATGCAAGTATTATTTACTTCTCTTACTCTTTCTTTTTGTTCCCATACTACTACTTTTGAGTGAAAGGCATGACCGATGATGCCTCAAATGCCTCAAAATTAAATGCATAAGTTGGAAACAGAGCTTGGATGCATATAAAGTCTTATACAAAATTTTAAATTAACAAACATATTTTTTTTCTTTTAAGCAATTTGAATTCATATCAATCATAAAAACTACCTTATATTAGTACGTAAATTTTTTTTTAAGTGCTGGTGTTCTAAAGTGCCTAGCCGATGAAAACTAACCTTTGAATGCTAGCAGCCATCAAATATATTAGGTATGGGCTTGTGCAAGTCTGCTGGCCTGGCTATCGACTGATTCGAGCGTGATGATTTTGGTGTTCAACCAACGCGGTCTGTGTTCTGACTACTAACCGTTGATTGGCTTATCAAATTCATTGCAACATCTTTTATTAAAGAGAAGATTCTTGAGTTAATTAAAGAAGCCCTCAGCGAAGTGTGAATGTCGGTTGGCTAAACAAATCAGGAATAATTACCAAAATATGAAACTAACTAAAGAGATTCGACTGGATAATAACAATGAGATAGACGATGTGCAAATGAAGGAAGTTTTATTGCAAAAAGGGCCAGCTAATTAATGCTGGATTCCCAAAAGGAAAGCATATGAAAACAAAATGACACGTAAAGCCTAGCAAACAAAGCCGTAAATTGACTAATGAATTAGATAAAAATGTATAAAGCTAATAAATATACTAAGGAGAGCCGTAAAAGTTAGCTAATGTAACTAGCTAAAGAAAGCAGTATTGAATTACTAAGGAAAGTTATATAAACATTAAGTAGGAAAACTGCATAACATAAACTATAAGAAACTGTTTAAGGATTAGCTAGGAAAACTGCATAAATTTAGCCGGGAAGTTGGAAAATAATGCACTAAGTTATGCTAAACAAATTGCAATAATGGAATTGAAATATATAATTGAAGTAATTGATGATTTCTCTGATTTGTTGTGGATTGATTTAGGTTTTTCTTGCTTTGCATGTTTGCCTTTTATACTTAGCCAAGGTGGATCTTCTTACTTGCACACAAAATAAGTTGAACCAACTCCCCCCCCCCCCCCCCCCAACTTCATGGTTTGCCTCCCCCATTATCAGTCGATATCTAGATTTCTCGATCTGTTGGTAGATRATGGCCTAGAACCTCGATTGTGTGGCTAAATCTCTTGTGTTTTGCTTGCTTGATCGGCTATTCTCTATTGACTTCCTCCGTGTCGATCAACGGATATCTTGGTACTTTGTTGGAACGTAGTGTATGCCGATCAACCATTCTTTCGTTTGTGGCTTGAAATACTTGATGGTCATCTATGGTTAATTGCCTTTCTTGAGTTTCAGCAGGTCGCTTATTCTTTTGTTCAATTATTATAGTCYGCTATTTTCTGGTGTCAACAGTAAGTAATTACCTAACCAATTTAAATATAAATAACGAATACGATAAATTGAACTCTAAGTTTTAAATTAAGTGTCAAAAAATATGAAATTATCTTGAAAAACTTTATTGTGGATGGCTTTAACTTGCTAGTTCGCAGACGAACAACAAATTATACCCTGCCCAATAATAAAGAAATATATTTATTTAAAAATTTATAAAAATTACTATTTTTTTAATATGGATAATTTTATTTAAAAGAATCATTAATTTGAAACGACGGGAGGAGGGAGTAGTTTGGAACTTTCAAGTTAAACCCAATTAATGCAATCATGAAGGACAAGGGTGAAATCATGATCTACATTACCAGAGCTGAGGAAAAATGAAAATAAATACTATGGTTTATTGGCAAATCCTCATCACATAGAAGGAAAAGACAATTGAATATGAGTGCACTTACCATATATAAAATATAAATTCGGCCTCTCTCTCTCTCTCTCTTCTCTCCTCTCTGGGAAGTGACAACTGAGACTCATGCAAGGCACCACCTCTGTGAACCTTTTCTGCTTCACTCTCCATCTCCTTCTTGTCCCTTTTATCTGCTCCAATTTCCTTCATTTCTCTAAAAAAATATCACTCTTGCTCTATGGCTTCGTCAAGGTTTCCTTCTCTCAAGGCTCTTGTTGTCTTCAAGAGCGACTTTCATCGAGGTTAGCCAAAATTCTGGTTCTTTTTCAATCTCTCTGATTCCATTTGCAGGATTAACTGAAAATTCCCATCTGGGCTTGCGGTAAAAGTTGTGGGTTTTCTTGTTTTCTGAATTTTTATTTTTGCATGCTTGTTTGTGGCTTTCTGCTAATTTTTATTTCTATTTTCCCCAGAGCTGTTTAGGACCGTGCATGTGTACGAATTCGAGGGAGGGGTTGAGGAGATTGTGGAGAGGGAGTATGTTTTCAGTGTCGATGGTGACTACGAGGAGATGAGGTCTCCCGGCAAAGTCTTCACTCTGCAGAATTTCGATGTGTCAGCACACCATGCAAAGCTAAGTAACGGCGTTTGGTTTTGCATTTTTGTCTTTGACAAGGACCGAATCAGTCAGTTTGATTTGGGAAGCATTCCTGAGATTCTGTGTATGTTCAGATATAAACAGATTTTCGGGTAACTATTTTTATTTTTATTTTATTTATTTTTTTATATATCTATTTTTTATTTTATTTGTATGACGTCGTTTATCCATTAATGAGCTATTGTTTTCTATTAGGTAAGTAATTAACGAGGTACTATTTTGACCAATGAATGTTATATTTTCTTGAAAAAAAATTTTAAGAAAATTTTTTTCCTTTTTTTTTCTTAGAGTTTTTGGTGTATTATCAGGGATTGCAGTTCTTCATGTTGTTCAATAGCATTATTTATTTAATTGGATGTTTTTTTCTTGTTGGATAATTTGGAATTAGTGAAGTCTTACTTTTTTACGAGAAAAAGGAATTTGAAAAAGATTTAAAATATTACATTTATTTTCCCCAATTTTGCTAATACCTAATTAAAATATTCTTATTCTAATATTTTCTGCATCATGAGGATGGTTTTTTTGTGACTATTACGTGATTATGTCCAGGATTACATTTGTGCTTGGGCACTATAGATTACATAATAACTAGAGATACTTGGTTCTTGTATCCTACTAATAACTTTTGTATCCAGTTTGGTGAAATATGAAAGTTGTTGTTTGAGTATACTTGTTGTGCTTACTCCCTAGTTAAGATCCTTTACCATTCCCTTTTCCTTTTTTGGGARATCCGAGTTGTTCGTTAATGTTCTGACTTCTGATTCATCAGTCAAGATATTCTTCTGTTCAGAAACAGGTTCAGACTGGAGATGATAACTTTTGGATTGATTTGATGATATTTACGAACACTCTGCGCATGTTTCTGTTTCTTAGATGAAATCCCTCTTCGAGAATCTCATATGCTTTAAGTTTGATGTATAACTTCTATATGGTTGCATACAAAGAGATGTCATTCCACAGGAAGAAAGAAAGTTGTTTGTTTCACAGGATGGAATGGGTGCTGCCTTGTCTGTTATTCACTTTCAGGTCCCTTTCCTATTCACATATAGAGCATTGAAGAAATCCTTTGRAAGATAGTGGCAGTGAATGGCTGAATTTGATGGCTACTGAAATCAGACTTTTGTCTCTTCTCAAAGTGTTTTCCAAACGGTCYCTTTCAGAAATATTTCTGTTCTATTTCTGAAAGTGAAGCCAACATGTATGATCATGTTTAGCTCCATCGCACTTCACTGTCCAAGTTTTGATGGTTTTACACCCATGTAGTAATCTACTTCCTGAGTTCCAAACTTCATTTCTACCTTCCTAGTTCTCTTGCTCTTTAAACTTTTGATTAGTAGCCTATATGATTCAGCTGTGTCATTWGGATTTAACTCAAGGCTGACTCATTGTAGAACTAGCATTTGAAGTCGGCTATTGGAGTTTCTATGATCTTGATTGATATGTTCATGTCTCATCCTAATGAAACTCAGATGTAATTGCGATTTTTAAATTTTGTTGAAAAAATCTGATGGTTTCTTCTGTAAGGTTGAGATTCTTGTCCCTGCATTTCTACTTTACTCTTCATCTGATTAGAAATTTTGGCATGCAGGAAGCCGAAGTTCGCCCCGATCCCAACATTGGCCAGAGATCTTGACATTATTTTTCAACTGGGACACACATTTGAACGTGGAGAGTCTTCGCAGAATGGGACTCAGAGAAGTATGCAAGTTCCCTGTGAAAGACCTCAGCGTGTACCTCTGTTTGACCTTAATTTGCTTCCCCGTTCTGACTCCGATAGTGAAGAAAGTGAGGAAAGGGCTGCAGGTTAACTTTTGCAACTCCTGTTTTAAATTAAAACAGAAGTATGTTTTCCTGTTTGGACAAGCTACATGCCTAAACTATAAAACTTTTGCTGCATTATGTTCGGTTAAAGAAGGTCAAGATTTTGCATCTTATTAGAGGAAATATCCTTCATTAATTATGACAAATGAAGGATGTTCAAGAATTATATTAACCAAAATCTATCTTTAATGCATTGGCTGATGCAGTTGCTGCTCCCTCTTGCTTATCTTGGTGATGATTTAACTATTACTAAGCTTACTTTTCAGAGGGATTGAACATAATATGTGTTTTGATCTTTCTTTAATATCGATAATGGTGGAAAGTGCATTGAGACCATGTATATCATTGATGAAGCTTCTGAAATATTTGGCCCTCAGGTTTGAGGATTGGTCTTCCATATGTAATCAGATAGATAACTCCAGATTAAGTAACCTACCTTATTCCACATGGATTATGACCTTTGTCATACATATATATTTGTACACTCTTTGCATCTCCCAGCACATGTCTAGTAGACATTATTAGATCTGCAAAGCAGAAACAATTGAAGAAAATATTTTACTTATTATATAACCTCACTAGTTAAAAGCAGAGGCTCCAACTCCTTCATTTTACTCATTAAAAAGAAATGATCCCGCTGACTTCTAGTCAATCTTCATGTGCAGTTGATGCTCGGTCATGAGGCTAAAGAGTTTGCAAGTTTTTCTTAACATGGTCTGTGAGGCTGAGGCATGAAGGAAAGAGTTCTTTTAAATGGTTGCATAGATCTCTATTACAAAAATATTACAGTTTTCTTTGCAATGGTTGGATTTACTGCCAATTGATCTTATTTTAAACCTATTGTAGAGTCAAACACATAGGAAAGGAACAAAGAGGATTGGGTTCGTTATTTGGTAATGTCTATCATGCCAAAAAACAGCTAACCTATATGATACCATTGGTTGTACTACCTGTCCCATCTCTGCCTTCTTTCTGGTAGTGCTACCTTGATCCATCTTTGGCTTTGACTCGTTATATTCAGGAGCTCCAAGAAGCCCTAAAGTCTCTTGCCACTTAAAACTCTGCCAACTTGATTGACTTTAGGACTGAAGAAGCCAACAGGGAAGGAAGTGGCATGCTTTTAGGTATATAGATTCATCTCCTGGTCTGTGTGGAAAACGGGCTATTGGAGGGAGAGAAGTAGCGAGAAGACCAGGAATAGTAGACTTCCAATTGATCCCAGACCGGCAACAAAGTTCCCGGCAAAAGTCACGGCCTAGTAGATCTATTTCTTCCTTTCTCCTTCAAGTCATTGAAGTTTATTGACCTAACCTACAGTGCCTTTGGCCAGACTACTCAGAGTAGATTCAACAATCCTCTTAGAGGAAATAGTATGCCCTGAGAGCCGCTTTCCAGTTCTGATCTATGCATCCAGAGGAGAACAACCCCACCAAGATTGATTTGAGTTAGCCATTGGTATTAAAAGATTAGTCATATGCTTTATAGGAAGTGGACAATCCTATTTTGTCAATATCTTGTACCAAACTTGAATCTTCCTTTAGTTACAGCATTTTTAGCAAGGTTACTGAATAACAAGCCAACAGCTTTCTCTTTAATCACACAATACCGATCATAGTGATGATTTTTATCATGACACTGTAACAGTGTAGGGAGCTGATTAAATTACCACTCTTTGTTACCTTCCCAACCCTTGGGTAGTTCTTCTTTGTGAAGGCAGGATTTTTTAGTTAACCTAGTGTATTCATACAATAAGGCCGCTAAGGTCCCACTCATATATTCCTGTTGTGAAAAATATACTCTGTTGTAGGATGATAGGTGATATTTCATGAAATAAGCGAAAACACAGAAGCTCAATAGAAGTAAGTTAAAGGTACAGATWACTTGTTTTTTCTTCCAGAACTTCATCGAAACTTATATAGATTTTAAGTAAATGATCATCTATTTATTGTAGTTGCACAAACAGAGTTTATTAACATGGATTAGCCTTTAATCATGCAAAAAGTATATTTCTTACGAAATCGCAACAAAAGAAAGAAGAACTTAGAAATCTCCAACTCCCAACACCCCCCCCCCCCAAACCCCCCAACAAACAAAAACAGAAAAAGATAAATAAAACCAAAGTGTCTCTTCAGTCAATGAGACCTAGTCTGCAAAGGGAATAATTTTTCTCTAAAAATGACCTATTCTTGTGCTTCCATATGTTCCAAGATAAGTGGAAACGAGCAGCACGAGAGATTCCATCTCTCTTTGTCCATATTCTAGATGGTAATCAGCAGAGCATAGAATGCTTTAGAAGATATAATATAGAACAAAGAAGAGATCTCTGCCATAATTAACATGAATATTATTGATGCTTCTTTGCCTATCTGCAAAGTAATTGTTGATGCCCAAGGTCTGCCTTACTAACATTTCATACATCAGCCAGCAACTACAGACTTTCCTTCTTCTTGACAAATGTTACTACGTTTACTAGTTGCTTGCAGAGCTGCTTTATACCACAGTTTATTGCTGTTTCCACATTTAGATTGATTTGCAATCCGTATTTTATTTGAAATTCACAATCTTATGTTTTCTTGTAAAGCATATAAGGTAGGATACAGATAGCATTGGTCTCCCAAACTTCTTAGAGAATAAATAATGGAAGGATACACATAACGTATTTGTACCTTTGTGCTAAAAACAATTAACTCATGAGTTGCATTTTGATAGCTGAAAAGACAACGGTTATGCATGAATATTTTATCTTTGCATGTACTTTTGTCAACTTGTTTTTTTTAAAATCTATTACTTAGACATTGTGATGGAAGATTGTATTTGTGGTAGATAAGAAGCAGAAGCGGGCAACAACAAGAGATATATCAAGAATTACAGTAGAAGATCTTGCGAAGTACTTTGATCTTCCTATTATTGAGGCTTCAAAAAATTTGAAAGTTGGTGTGACGGTTCTCAAGAGGAAGTGCAGAGAATTTGGRATTTCTCGTTGGCCACATCGAAAAATTAAATCCCTTGATGGTCTCATTCATAATCTCCAGGTCTGTTGTCATGTCTTCAGTAAGTAATTCAATCTATGCTTTAATTTCCAGTAAATACTGATTCTTGACAATCTTGTAACTTTTTCAGCAACACTTTGTTTATATATCACTTCATATTTGGAGGCTTGATATGTTAAATGGTTTGAAACTTTTAGAGATCTTTTTCTTTTTGGGATACTTCTTGTCTATTCATCTTTCTGTTTTTATGATAACAACCTCGCCTTAACCAATCTGTTTTTTCAAACTCTATGGACCTTCTTGAATGAAGTTCTATTATGCTGATAAAATGAACGGTAACAAGTTGAGGAATGCAGAGCTGCATCAAACCTACATGCTTGCATGTATAAAGTAGTTTTATATGTATTCTTAATGTTTATGAGAAGTTATCTGTAGGAGGAGGTAATACGGCAGCTAGAGGAGGACAAGGCTGCAGCCTTGGTAGTAGCAAAGAGGCAAAGAATGATCGAAAGTGAAAAGGAGAACATTGAGAAGAAGCCCTTCTTGGACATACAAAGAGAAACCAAAAAGTTCAGGCAAGKTATTTTCAAGAYAAGGCATAGAGCTAGACTTCTTGAAATTCAATCTCGTACCTTGTCCTTAATTTAGAGGATAGATTACTAGTAAGGTATTGCAGGAGAAAGGACCCATCATATGCCAAGTGTACAAATACCTGCTTCCTGAAAGTTTCTTCCTTTTCGTATCAGTTTTAAATTTTAGCTGATGTTATAGCTATAATTTCTTGCAGGTTTATTCGTTCTGGTTTCATTAGCTTCATTTGTCCCTTTTCTCCTTTCACATTCGTTTTCTTTATTTTCTRTAGATGTTATTGGGGGAAATTAGGAAGTTCAGTTACTTCCCTTGGTAAATTTCTCATTTACGTGCTCCATAAGGCGCTAATACATGTACAGAACAGCCAGAAAGTTGGCTTCATGTGATCTGTAAGTGAAATGGAGCGGTTACTTGCCTAGTAATTTGCGCTGTTCTGTATCTAATGTGCACTTAGTCCTATGCTTTTTCTCCTTGGTGTCCACATAGACCGGATCTATTACATGATCCAGCCAGATCTTATCAAGCCTGAATAAGCTTTTTGATTCTTGACGTCCCAGATTACAGAAGATCCTTCATGTTTACGTTGAAAATGATGGAATACTTTGGTGTTTAATAGTTTACGGGTGCTAGGAGTTGACCTTGCTTCCTTATCTCTTTCAGTCTATGAGTTGACAATCACAGTCTACAACCTTGCTTCCTTATCTCTTTCAGTCTATGAGTTGACAATCACAGTCTACATAGATATGGCTGATCAATGAGATCAAAACTTGAAAGTCCACCTTCTCCCGATATTTTATATCGTTTCCTTTTTAATGGTTTCCTTGCAGAAACTCTGCCACCTTCATTGTATTAAGTTACAGAATTAGTTTAAAATCATTTGCTTTGTGTGGCCAAAAGACTATGAGATGCAATTGAAGAAACTTCATTTGAATGTAATTTTCAAATGGCATATACAGAGTTGTATTTTCTTCTGTAAACCGTATGTTCCAGTATCATAGAGGTAGAGTGCAATATTGTGCATGCCAGCTGAGTAGAATAACTTGAGATATTGCTTGCTTTTCAATGTGGTTTGTGTTCAAGCTTAATCATTTCTCTTATTATTCTGGTCAAGTCTATATCTTTTGTACCGTTTATGGTTTTTCACTTTCTGGACATGTTGGTTATATAATATTTTTGGTCATCCTGATCTTTTGCTATTCAAAGCATTTGWTATATTTGAAGACAGCACAGCTTTTTGGCCATTTTCTTTTACAAGTCAAATGTCAAATGGTTCCATAATACTTGTCATTCCAGAAATGTTGATTCAATGTTGTRGCTAGTACTCATCAYTAGTCAGAAGTTTGATTCTCTAGAGGTAAGGGTTCATACCCCGATTTTCTCGTTTCAAGAATTTTCTAATAAATAGTTCCAAAGAGCAAGATCCAGTTGATTTTTCTCAGAAAWTGAAGTTGTTCTAATCATTTTTCCAGTAATAGAGAGCAGGGTCCTTTTGGTATGTTTTCCGCATTTCAGGGCATCAGTCAGCAGGATTCTTCTGCATTACTTGTTGGAGTATTCTTTAGCCTCTCTGTTATAGCAGAACTTTGATTGAACGTGACCGCAATTTAATATGTACCTAACAGAAATCTTTTGATTTCTTTATGAGAAAGAACTTCTGGTTGAGTCGATTAACAGGCTTTCTTTGTCCTCGTCTTTGCAAGTTGGTTATTGATACCCCCTCTRTCAYGGCATTTCTTTTGTTRCTTCCATTTGGGACCAGCCGCAGCTAAGCTCGCGGCGCCCGATCCCATCCCGTTCTCTTTTCAGGAGTCGAGGTTAGTCTCCTTAATAGAGCTAGACCACTTAAATGTTATGAATGTAGAGATGTGCATTTAGTTTGAGTGGATTGACGATATCAATACTATACAAATCTGAGATACCTCTCTCAAATGCATTATCCACCGAGGCAAGATTCTACGATATGGGAGTTTGTGGAGTCAGCCCTCAACMGTTAMTAGTGTTGGCTGAGACTCGAGAGAAGAGCTGCTTTGACTTTGTGTCAGTGGGTCAGSTCCCATAGTCAACGGCGTATAACGTGTTAGTCATCAGTCCAGTTTCATTCAATTGCCAACATAGAAATAGAATTTATAGGAATCCACGCAAGTCTTTGCCACGTCAGTATATTCTTTTATTTGATTTGATTAATTTTTATTACCAAAGAATAGAATCCTTAGGAATCTTGAACAGATACACCAGCACTACGTTCGGGGCCAAAAATATATCAATTGGCAACGTTTCAAGAAACTCTATTGTTCGTTTTTAACGAGTCATAAATTATTAAAAAAATGAAAAAAATTTAATAAGAGCAGATACTTCAATTGGCGGTTTCACACGTGTCGAATATCTGAGGATCCCTTGCCCTGCTCATTCCTTTCCGGTAAATAGCACGGAAAGATCAAAGAAATCACATCTGATTTTGTCCTAATCCAGAAAAAAAAAAAAAAGTCCACAAAACATATCCCCTGCTTATATTCATGGACCGCTCAAACTACGTAACGATGGGATCCTTCGATGCAAAGTCGACAATTTTTMAGGAAAGTTTTTATATTTTGATTGGTTATGCATCTGTCTACTTGTTATAAATTTATGAAAGCATAAAAAAATAAACATTTGAATTAATTGGGTTAATTGATAATATTATTAATCGTGAATTTAAAAAAAAATTAAAAGTAGAAAGTGATCATTTTATTTTCATAATTTAGAATTTTAAAAAACTTAAAATAATTGTCATGTGTATTTTTTTTTAATGTTGATTTTATCTCGAATAGCAAAATGTTGAAAACATTTACCTTTACAAAATTAAGATCAAAGACTAATAATTCTAAAATAATAATTAGGTACTGGTGAGGAAATATGTCAAATTTTGATGAATATTACAAAAATCTAAAACACGTGATTCACAAAGGTATTTTTCCTTTACCAAAAGATGAAATATTTAATTGCTAGAAACAAATGAGAATTAATTCTTTAACTTTAATTTTGAAGATAATGATAAAACTTTTGATAGATCAAAAGAACAAAGGTAAGTCAAAGTCAAGATTTTCTGTACACCTTAATTTAACTTAAATAGTCACCTTGCAAGCTTCACTGGAATGGGAGAGGGAGTTTTATTGAATCAGGATAATGAGTCGTAACTGGACTGGTTACAGCAAAGAAAGATCCCAATAAGAAAAGTGCAATCTTTATGTAGGCTACAAAAAGGGAGACGAGTCATGCAATCATACAGAGTGGTTGTGCACTTGTGTCAAAATCAATTGAGTTAGTGCATTTTAGAAAATTCAATGAACGCCTCTAAAGCATTTCCCTTTCCTTTATAAATATATTATTATAGTAAAGGATGTTGATAGATTCCCTCCTCTTTGGACAATGTGGCCCCACCCTCAATGACCCCAATCCTTGTTTTCCTATTCTCCCAGGACTAAGGGTTCAATCTCTCATTACTCTTAATAAAAAAGAGTTGTTAGTGAAAGTATTATATTACGATCATAATTATTATTTGTAAAAATTAATTATTATTAATATTATATTTGTAAAAATGTTTTTATTTAAATAAGTAGGTCGTAAGGTAAAAATTAATGATGGCATCATGTAATAAAATTTTTAATTGTAAAAAATAAAGAATATAAATTTTTTATTCAATTTAATTGGTTTAAATACTAGTATAAATTAATAGCTTATGACATTCAAATATTATGAAATAATACTAAAGGTCAATTTTGAGATTATTGCGCTAGTAAAAGTATTGTGAAGTGAGAGAGAGTGTTACTTGTAAAAATTGATATATGTTTTGTAATATATCATACAAGTAGCGTTTTTTGTTTCCGTAAACAATTTTTATGATGTTTAGTCGTACGGTTGATTAAAGTTTCTTTAARATGCAAAATGTCATGTTTATAATGCCTAATTACACGGAATAAAGAATATAAATTATCTTTTACTTAATTTAATTTGTTACGTATTATTATAAATTAATATTTTGTAAAGTTCCACCATCAAGATAATTGGCTAAATCCCGGCAAATATTTTCGTGGCTCTTCAAACACAACGTCATATCCAACTACTCAGAGCTCATCCTAGAGACTCTAAAGATTTTCGTTATATATTGAATAAATAGGGAAAGGATGAGAAAGTTTGAAGACCACGTAGCCAGTTCCTAGAATTTCTTTACATATCTTTCCTCATTTTTCAGATGTTGTACTTGATAATGGTATAGTTTAAACCTTGCTGGAGATAAAAAACTTTAGAAATATAAATATAAATTTATGAAAATTTGAAATCTAAATTTTTTATCTGGAAAGAGATAAGTATAATGTTGTAATTCATAACTGCACAAAAACTCCACATGTTCAAGATCCAAGAATCATTTTCCTAATCCTAATCACAAATTAGGCAAAAAATTAGGGTTTTTTTTTACCCAAATAACCCAATTAATGGGATTCTATATGCTAGTAACCTAAATTTGCAGAGGGTGAYCGTTTTCAACCTAAACGTCGGTGCTACTAGTACTCTYAGTTGAAGAGGACGCTAGTTGAAGTAGTGTCTTAACTTTAGAAGGAATTCGTTTGATCGTTTAAAGACGAGACTCTAAGGGGCGGTCTCACTTTACGTACAACATGCCTTGCACTGGCATCCTTGTCGTCTTCTAAACACTAGTCGCTCTTTCCCTCCCTCCTCATTGTAAAAATGGGCATCCACTATAAACCCTCCCTCCCCACTGTAAACCCACCTCAGCGGTGGAAAATCTTGTTGGCGCTATCATCGGTAGCGAGGAAATTCAGCGGCACTATCACCGGTGATGACAAGCTAATTTTTTGATGTCTTGGCTTCCCACATTGTCGAGGTTGTCGAGCTTGCTTTTTGTAGTCAAATGCTTAGCATTTTTTTGTCATTTTCAAAATGGGAGATCTTACATTAGGTGCTTATGGTCTATGCGTATAAAAATACAAATAAGAAACTTTTTTATCCCTTTGCCATTTAGTGCAAAATGAGACAAATACACAAATCCTTAATAGACATCATATGCTAAAAAGGGAAAATAGAACATAAAAGGCATTAAGCCCATTGCCTATAAACCCCGTAATGTAATTATGCCTAGAAATTTGTTCCAAGATTAAGCTAATAATATGATGGACGAAATCTATCAATTATTTGAAGCACARCATCGATATTGTTTATGTAACTGATACATTCTTGCATAGATATGAAAGACAACTTCTTTTGTAGAAATTAGTATAGGTTTTATTCTGTTTCCTTCTTATTTAGAAACTTAGAACTATTTAGTTTCCTTAGTAGCTACATTCTTGGAGGACAGAATCCAATTTATATTTTGTTGAAGGATCAAGCTCTATACAGTTCTAATTCCAACCTTAGTTAGTGGGACRAGTGCTCAAGCCACACCCACTGCTATGCACATGCGTCCAGACTGTCAAGATTGGTATTTTCAAATTACCGGTCTAGATATCAGGAATCTTCAGCACAGGGGTAGAGTAGCTGGCGTATTTCAAGGGACCAGTGCAACCYCATAGTTTGTTGTGAGTTACAGTTTATACTTTTATATTCCATATTGCTCTTAATTGTGTCATTCCATAATTTTCTTTTTTTTTATTATTTGTAGAATTTGAGTTTAACCTGCATTCAGGAGCTAATAGATTCTGGGATTCCATATGCTGATCCCCATTTGAAGTCCATGTTGCAGGGCATTGTTGATGAATTATCATGTAAATCGAGTCGCAGAGATGTATCTGCCAGTGCCATTATACAACCTAAGTTATTCGAKCCCCTGATCGAGTTCAGGGTCYAAATAGATAGGTTGTTGCTCYAGYGAGGCGACAGAGACGTCAGAAAGAGGACCTGTCTGATCAGAGGRTAGGTGACCCAACAAAGCAAAGGATGGACACGCAYACGGCGGATGATCAGGCACCACGCACTTATACAAATGATCACTTTCAGGGTATCATTATTGAAGATCAACTCTTGTTTGATCTATCTATTCTTGATACACCATGTTAGACGGGTGACAGTACGGAACATCGGGCATTGTCCCAGATGATGAGGCAGCGTACGCTAACAATCTAACTGAGCGATTATATACTCAACTAGAAGAGTGTGTCACTCAGGCTGATGGAAAAGTTAGGGCGGATACTTGTTAGGGTCTACGAGTTTTTAGCAAACCTCGGAGAGGTGGTGCAGCGTTGGAGACGAGCATGAGGCTAATGAGAGCCTAGGCGAGTTAGGTATCCCACAATTTGCTACATTCTCGGGATATGTTGTAGACGATTTGTATTTTATATGCAGATAATCTGTATATGTGTTATCTATATTTATTATGGACTGGACATTATATGCATAGTTTATGTTTTTTAACATGTTATGTATTTTAATTTTAATTTTACTAAAAACATTCTTCTATTTGTGTTGGARGTTTTGTGTTCAGGTTAGTTCTTGTTGATGTAGAAACTAAGAGGAAGTATATTCCATACAAAGTGAAGTGGCGCTTTTATTAAAATTTTCACTGAAAGCGCCATGTCAAGTGGCATTTTTGATACAATTTATATTCAAAATCTGAGTTTCTATTTCGTAGAAATACATCTAGAAGTCAGTCACAAACAATCTAACAACAGCCCACGAATGGAAAACACGTGAAATTGGTAAGTACATTCTTCTTCACTTGTAATTTCAACTATTAAGTTGTACTTTTGTCATTCCTAACTTCATAAACTCTAGGATAATACGTGGAAAACACTAGCTGTGTTAATTTACTTATACAAAAAGCCCACAAAATTTATTTGCACAAAAAAACTAGATTTGGTTAATTTTGTATGTTTAGCTGAATAATATCTTATTTTTTTTCCTTCATCTCTTATTTCTTAATATTTTTTAATTTTGGTTAATTTTTTTTGRCACTTTAGGTGTTGTTCATTTCAACAATTGAAATGTCAGGAGAGTTCTAGATAAAAATAAATCTTTTTTGGAAACATAAGATTAAGCATGATGTATGAGGAGATGTTCGAGGACCGTATTTTCAGTGTGGTGTTAAAAGAATCGGACAGTTAGAACGTATAACTCATGGTGAATTAGTTCGAAAAAATTTTGCTGCAAAGGCTTGAAAGCAATAGGGTCCAGTTAAAGTTGAATCTAAGAGTGCCTACTATGTATGGACTAGGAATGGAAGTTTAAGGAAACTTATAAATTAAATGATGACAAAGACATGAACCTCATATGGAACTTACCAAGTAATTTGTGGATGTTCTTAGGAGAACYTATACACGTGGAGACGAAGAATATTGTATCTCATGATTACACACCAATTTATCGAGATGAACAATAGGCTGTTGTAGCTTAATATTCTATGAATTATGTTAACATAGTCATTAATACAATTATTTTAGTTTAATATATTACAACTATTGTTGCAGGTCCTTCGATGAATTGGGAAAATATGAGAGAGTATACATCATTGCTGATGAAAAATGATAGGACCTTAAATGTTGGACAAGATTTCATATTTCCAACACCAATCGCAATCCAGGGATCAATCCCAATCATTCACAAGCAGCGATACATTGTCTATATCTATAAGTGTGACCCAGGGGAACAAGTCTTCAAATCAATAGTTCATCCACCTCCAACACGGAAGTTTTCAAGTGATCCAGCTATGCATCATGCCACTGAGGTGGCAAACTTGGTTTCAAGTCAACCGACCGATGCAAGACTCAAGTTGCGATAGACTGCATTAGAGGCCACATTGAACTGTGATAGATACCCATATTATAATCACTTGGAGGATGTGCCGAGGCAGACGAAGAGCCGAATACGCACATTCCACCATCTAACTCTCTCTTAAATCTAACATCCAATATAGATGAGGCATCCTATACTTGGAGTGCTTTTGAAACATACGGCTCATTTCAGGTATGGGATCAGGTGAGCACTTAGAAGTTGATTGGAGTAAATTTAAGGTTAATCATTGGTTTGAAATAAACACTAACCTTGAATTCACATGAGGTTTGATAACAAAAAGCAGGCTGTTCTTGCAGTTCATCAATGACATATTGAATGAGGTAGGGAGTATAGTCATTGTAAAGAGCACTACATCATTGTGGATGGCTAAATGTAAAAGTCTAACCGAAGAATATGTACGTGGTATATTGGTATAATTTCAAGGAGRACTCATCATCAGTGAGAGGTGACAGTTTTCAGTGGAGAACATACWTGTTTCTGTGAATTGCACATTTTTTAGAAGGGCATATCATAGGATTCTTTTGATTGCTAGCACATATGATGCAAACAATCATGTATTTTCCCTAACTTTTGCCATTGTAGATAAAGAGTCATCTACTAGTTGGGGGCAATTTTTGCTATTATTGAGATATCATGTGGTCGAACAGAGACAAGTTTGTTTAATTTCAGACCGTCGCGATGGTATACTTCATATAGTGTGCCAAATGAGAGAGTGACAGCCACTATTAACAGTACATAAATATTGTTTACGTCACATTAAAGCCAACTTCAATGTAAAATTTAAGAATAGAGACTTGTTTAATCTTATGTACAATGTAGAGGCAGAGCCTAATCAAGCGAAGTTCAATGTAATCATGGATGATTTTAAGCGTCGAAGTTGAGCCGCATTTGATTGGTTGAATGCAATTGATCGTGAAACTTGGACACTTGCATATGATAACAGATATAGGCACAGATACTTGAATCATTGAATAGTATTTTGAAGAAAGGACGTTCATTGCCGATCAAACATTGGTAGAATTAACAGTAGTAAAACTTGTGAATTATTTTTCATATTACCGTGAACAAGCGGTTCARAATAGACATCCTTTCGCCCCCAAGATATCGAAGAAGTTTTCTGACAATGAAAAGAAATCTCTTACATATATAATGGTGTAATATAATTCTCAACTTGGTTTGTTRAGTGTAAAGTCTATACACAGAGGAGATAAAAGGGGTAACAAAATCACCATTAAGATGAGTGAAAAATGATGCAGTTGTCATAAATGGTCTGTATTTGGGATTCCTTATTCTCATGCTTTTACTGTGTGCCGTCATCGGGAAGTGAAAAATGACCCAATTGTCATAATTGGTTTGTGTTTGAGATTCCTTATTCTCATACTTTTGTTGTGCGCCGTCATCGGGGTTGGCAAGTGGGTGAGCTTGTTCATGAATTACATCCGAAGGAACGCTATCGGAAAGCATATATTGGAAATTTCTACCTGATTCCATATGATTCATTTTGGAGACCGTTGCCATTCAACTTTATTCATATAAGCCAGATATGAAGGGAAATTCAAGAGATCGCTTTTAAAGTGTGAGAATTACAAGTGATGTAGACTAACGACACTCGGATTCTCCTCGAAGATTGGGAATTGTTATAGAGTAGGTCATAATGGAAGAAATTGTTCGGAACACCGTGAGGATAAATCAAACACTTAATTGATGATTTGATTATATTTAACATAGTTGATGTTGTTTCATTACATGAACATGCTTATTTTGTGATTATTGAAAATCATTTTCATGGCTATATTTTGTTATGCTTATGTTAGAAATATTCGTATTCTTTTTGACATTATTTTGTTTGATATTGTTTTATGAATATTACGAATTTTTGAAGCGAATATCAATTGTATTTATTGAATGAAATGAATGTTGTCTGTATTTTTCCTTGTTTATAGGATTTAGAATATTATAATATAAATATTGAGATTATTGTAAGTTATTTTTATCGTCAGGTGAGAAAAATACATCTATACTAGTATAAAATATCCCTCAATGAGGCGTCTTAAATTCTAGCTAAGTGAATGTATCAATACAAGTGCATCTTTGATTAATAAAGACTCTTTTTATATCAACGTCTTTAACTTCAATTAAAAAATTATATAATTATTAAGATTTCATTATAAGAACGTCTTTTATTAATAAATATATTCCTTAAACCGATCTTGCAGAAAAAACAATCGCTGCTATAAATTCAGGCTACCAGTATACATAATCCTATAAATTGGATTAATTGAGTAAAAAACTCCAAAAAATTAAGAGTTCGACGCAGATGGATGAATTTCTACACTGGCATTGACTATAAAGTTACGTATTAACGAACAGATCCGCGGAATGCGGCTACCGAGAAAAACACCAACGAAAGTGAAAACAGAACTGGAAATGACAAACAAAAAAAATGAAGAAGAATTTTGTATACAGTTAAAAAAATGGCGCGTATAAAAGGAGAAACGTTAATATACATTAAAGCACTGAAACATCAACGCATTCCCTCGGAAGAAACTATTACATAACTGTTAAAAGTTTCCCAAAGTCCAAAAATAAAGACAGTAGAGAAATCAAGGACGACGAAGACGAACCTACATCACAAACCCAAGAAGAGGGAAAGGATTCGCCTTTTCTTCCCTTGCTTTCTTGTTTGCTCTTGCTTTCTGAAAGAAATTGACTGTGAATTTTGGGTTGGGAAGAAAGTTATGCTAGTGTTTTTGGTGTAGAGGAAGATCAAGGAAGCATAGGAGGGGGATAATTCATGGGAAATTGCTTTGGATCGAAGTGTTCTGACTCAGAAGCTAGTTCTGTWAACCTCAGCCACTCTATCAAACCTTCTACACTAGGTATTTTTTGGTCCACGCATGTGTATTTTACCATCTTTTGCTTTCTGTGCTTTTGCTATTTYCACGTGTTTCTTGGGTTTTTCCTCTTTTGGGTCTTTTCCGGGAGAGGTAATTTAGTTGCTTTATAGAGGTTTTATCATATGATGGAATTGTTTCTTTCAGTAATGATAAGGTTATGACTTGTAATCTTTTTTTCTTGTCAAACTATCACGAGGGTTCTCTTCAATTCTTAATCTGTGCATCATTTGCTCTTACTTTACCMAAAGCACCCGGTTTTAGGCGTCAATTTGTGTTTGTTCCTCTTAATTTCGTAAATTCTGTTTGTGGTGTCGCGTTAGTTGCTCAAGTTGACTTAGGATGTTTGTCTAATTTTGTTCATGGAGGGACATCGCATGGTTACAGCAATGGGGGTGGTCTGTCAGCTACGAGCAGCAGTGCTGGCCAAAGCCTGTTTTCTACTGCAACAAGCGATGCGACCCTCTCGCCCGGTGAGATATTATCGACACCTAATCTGAAGAACTATAGTTTTGCTGATTTGAAGAGTACAACAAAAAATTTCAAGTCTGATACGGTGTTGGGAGTTGGAGGGTTTGGCACTGTTTTTAAGGGATGGGTGGATGAGAAGACTCTGGCGCCAACTAAGGCTGGCACTGGGATGATTGTTGCTATTAAGAAGCTGAATTCAGAGAGTATGCAAGGCTTTGAAGAATGGCAGGTATTATGTCTCAAATTGTTTGTTGTACTGTTTTAGTAATACAAGCTTTGGTAATATTGCTTATAGATTTCATCATTTTTAGACATATAGCAGAAAAGGAGATGATAATATTCTTTACAAGAAACTAGAATTAGTTGGACTAGTCATATCGGCAGGGAAAATGTTTCTGAAGSTTGCATCATTATGTGATTCTGAGTCTGATATGTCTTCAAAATGCATTGGAGATCTGAGCTAGAGTATCAGAATTTCACATACTGGCCAATGTGACTTCACTACCAACAGAGAAGATGCCAAGACTACTGAATATCAAACTACCTTACTGTCGAAAATACTGCAGAAGATGAAACGGGTCTACATGMTGGAYTTCTATAGACTTTGGCAAGCATACATGTCACATATATTGTAATCTAGATGAACACTATGCATGTTATATCACATCCTCTTTCTGTGGTCTTTCCTTCTCTATCTATATTAGCACTAGCCAGAGATTCTCATGCCAAACCTCTATTTATTTATTTATTTTATTTATGTTTGCTTCTTCTCTATTGTCTTTCTGGTTACTATTATCGTAATGTTTTCATTGCTCTTRTTATTAGCTTTCTTTCACTTGTTATGAGTGTTTTATCTTGGTTGCTAATTATCTCTTTTCTTAATTTGAAAGTGCAGTCAGAAGTCAACTTCTTGGGAAGGCTTTCTCACCCTAACTTGGTTAAGTTGTTGGGATACTGTTGGGAAGATAAAGAACTTTTACTTGTCTATGAATATATGCCGAAGGGAAGCTTGGAAAACCATCTTTTCAGAAGTAATATCTTGAGTCTGGACTAATACCTAATATAGGGCGAAAGAGAACTTTTTTAATCATTGATGTAAACTGATTCCTAGMTTATTTTGTAATACAGGAACCTCAGCTGTTGAACCACTTTCTTGGGATACTCGTCTGAAAATTGCCATAGGAGCAGCAAGAGGCCTTGCTTTTTTGCATACTTCAGAAAAGCAAGTGATTTACAGGGACTTRAAGGCTTCTAACATATTACTCGATGGGGTAAATACCAAAACTCATATTCTGGTACTGGAGTTATATTTGAAATTTCTTTCCATAAGCAATAAATAGGAAGAAATATGTAATGACTTTGGAACTAGTAACGTAGTAAGCAATTTTGTTGGTTAGTTTAGGGAACTGCAGTAAAACTATRAACCTTTCCCTTCTGGGGAAAAGATAACTGGAAAGATCACAATCTTGAACAGAATTTACTAGAATTTCAATTCTGACCGGAATTAATTTCTTTTTAATTAGTTATTCTTTCACAAGTGACCTTTTAGATTGAATGTATTTTTATGATCAAATGGAATGATGTTTCTATATCAATCATGTCAATGCAAAGTGTTGTAGTTCTCCTGAAACYAAAGGAAGAGATGGGAAACTTTCAGACCTCTAGCTTCCTAGGTATCATTGTGGATGTCCTTTTTATATGGTTCTTGTAAACCTTCAGTGGTTGCTGAATTGCCAAGCTCATCTGTTCTGATATATTGGTTTCGGGAGAGGATTTGGGTCTCAATTTTGAGTTTTATTGTTTATTTTTTTCCTGTACATTTTCCTCTACTTTCTAATTCCTATCATAGTTCAAGTTTGAAATAATTAGTCAGGAAAATGTAATAAAAGGTTAGCTCAATACTACCTGTATCATTTGACTGGAGCTTGCACTATACATTAAGAAACCATTACAACTTGAGCCGCTTTCTGCAAAAAATCACGATCCATTTCTGGGTCATATTTTTCTTAACTTGATATAGCCTTCTTGTTTTCTCAAACAAAAATATCTTGTTCCAGTATTTTTCAGATTTTGAAGCCTACACTGAAGTAAAATGATGTTTTTCTGTCGTATTGCTAGTTTCTTTACTGAATGTTTCTATCTCACATACCTGTAGGATTATAATGCAAAAATATCAGATTTTGGATTAGCAAAGCTGGGGCCTTCGGGTGGTATGTCACATGTGACAACACGTGTGATGGGCACATTTGGATATGCTGCTCCTGAATACATAGCAACAGGTGAGGACTTAGGTCGAACCCAAGAGATGCTTTTCTGACACTGCTTAAGGAATAATTTACAGATACCCTTGGTTGACTTTTGATATAGGAACTGCAAAAGGTGGAAATGTTTGATGCTGAAAGAGAGAACATATGAATAGTCGGAAAAATTAGCCTTATTTTCTTGATTGATATGACCATGAAATAAGGATGGCYAAGGAATTTGGATTCCATTTAATTCCTTATAGCATTTGTCAAAGTATGAAATCTTGGCTTACAATGAAAACGTGACATAATAAATTGTTTGTGGAAACTTGAATTCATGGAAGTCAGTCTCTATACAATTTTGTAAATGATCATTGAAAAATTTACAATCCAGTTTATTCTTAATAAGAACTTTTCTGTTCCCCAAATAATCTGTCATACTCTCTGCTTTCATCCACTGCTAAATCTACTCTATTTTGTGCATGCTAGGTCGTGCTAGTCATCATTACTTTGAATATTCTCTGTGATGATTGTACTGCCATCATTATCTCTAGAGTTTGGACTAGCACTATGCCCGTATTTCACTTGGGCCCCCTTTAAATCTAATGATTATCTATTCCAACATCTCTGCCTTGATTTTATTTCTACCTCTGACTCTCTCTCCCCCCCCCCCCCCCCCCCCCTCCCCCCCCCCCCCCCCCCCCCTCTCTCTCTCTCACACTCACTACATACACATACATATGCGCATGCAAGTATGACCYGTCTTTGATGGAGGTATGTATGTTGCAACAATTTGGAGTTTGCTTAGTGGCACCAAACACTGGGTAGTGAGGGATGGATCAAGGAAGTTGGATGGTTCTGGTAGATTTGCTTGCTAAGATAGTTCAAAGTTTTGTGGCAATACTCATGACTGCTTGTTGAGGTTGCCTTGATGGTATTTTCTTARAATAGCAAAACTGAAGAGTTCTTGAAGTGAGCGTAGGGTGTGATGCATGTGATGGAGTGTWGTRTGTGACACCAATGCCGGAGATGGATGGTAGCGTGGTATCGTAGCTGATGTTCTAAGTACGTCAAACAATTCAAATAAAGAAAGAAACTAACAAAGAATTTCAAAGGGAAGGCTGCAACTCATTTTGCATACCTCAGGTATACTAATTGGACAACTAAAGATTAGGATCTGGTGGAACTGAACAGGGTATGGAATTGATAATTCTGGGATTAGAGCATGCATAAATTTGTTTTATAATAGGGCAAGCTTAGTGATTTACTTTTTGGCCTTTGTTCTTGTGCTAATCTGGATTTYTTTTTTACTTTTTAGAACATGAAGTATTGTGCATAGATTATCMGAGGAGACCTGGTGTATGGTTAATTGCAAGTTGGAGTTTTAATCAAGTTACGGTCTTGATATGATTGAAATTGCTTTATATCAAATTCAGAAATCTTAACTCTGCTGTAGGTTTGAGCTCTACCAAATGTGGATAACAGTCACTTTTATTTATTTATCTGTCCTATCTTTCCTGTTTCTGATTTGTACCTATACCTGCCAATAGACATGTAAAATTAAGCAAGTGTACTTTGGGAATCTGTTATGTAAACCGGTAATGGTACACATGGGGAGGGCCTTGTGTAGTTAACTTTTCAAGGTCCAGCATTGGCACAAATTTGGATGCTGTGTGACTTGAGGAGCTAGAGCTTTAGTATAAGTAGAGGAGTAGCCCCTATAAAGCTACACAGTCTCAAGGATTTGAGGCTATTATTTTACACAAATAATTATTTTCTACTACTCATATTTTTCTGTTTAATAWGCAKGTCTAATATCATGTTATTGTTATCATTAGGTCATCTATATGTGAAAAGTGATGTGTATGGCTTTGGTGTTGTGCTTCTTGAGATGCTGACGGGCCTACGAGCTTTAGATAACAAAAGACCTAGTGGACAGCAGAATTTGGTGGATTGGAAAAAGCCTTATRTTTATCAGAAAAAAAGGCTCAAATCCATCATGGATCCAAGAATCGAAGGCCAATATTCTTCAAAAGCAGCATTACAGGCAGCCCAGCTTACTCTAAGATGCTTAGAACAAGAGCCAAGAAAACGACCTTCCATGAAAGAAGTTGTAGAAATACTGGAACAGATTGAAGCACTGAAAGTAAAACCAAAAGAATCAAAGYGTGGGTCGTCACATTCTTCATCCCAACCCTTATCTAGTCATCGTCGGTCTCCATATCACTCAGGACACAACAGCGCTGGATCTGGAGCTGGAAGATACCAAAAGTATTCAACTTAAGCTTATTGATGGTGTTTTGACTATTTTTCTACTCTTATGTGAATCCTGTAGGAATTCTAGTGAGCSAATAGAAAATGATTATTTCTACAATATTGTGATTCTTTACTTCAATTTTGTTATCCTTCTCTTTTGTGTAAACTTGGGTCGAAAGTTCTGTGAGTTCTGAATGAGAAACTACGGTTTTTCTGTATTTCGTGAGKGATTGACAAAATGCTGTGTTGCAGGATTACTCCGTAAATCTAATGATTGTGTACTTGAATGAGATAATTGTTGTTCCATCAGGACACCGATAAATGCAACATCCAAGCGTGGACTAGATGTGAAATCACAGTGCTCTAACGATCTTTGCTTGCAGTTTGGTTCATGTTGAAACCATTTTCTGCTGATATTTCAAGTACTCCAWAAGGATAGTTACAGAATTTGGATACCACTTACTGGACTTTTCTTCCTCCTTTGAAATGTTTACTTCTTTCACTCTTGACAGCAAATTCAGCCGCAGGCACAACCGCAGTTCTTGGTCAGGTTCTTGGGTTGTGAACCAGAAGCAGGAATATCATTTGTTTTCATCAGAGAATCTTCTCTGAAGAGATTTTGATGTATTTGAGAAYGCATTGACATCATGTGTTGGCTTCTCAAATTTCTTACTGGTTAGCTTAGCATTTTTCTCATTAACTTCTGCAAGGGAAAGAATCTTGAGAGTACATGGCTTATATGAATGTCGGAACTTACCTTCGACCTAAAAGTTTGGATCTATTCCTGTATATGGATTACAAAACAAGAAASACCTCYGGAACAAAAAATTAAACAAAAGAAGAAGYAAAGATAAGAAATTCTTTTGGCAGGGACGTGTAATTGCAATATTGGGAGACTTCCAATAGCCTTRTGCAGTTTTCCGGAGTCAGACGTCGTCTGTGGCTCTGGTTATTGCCTTAACTTGTTAGGACACTGCTTCAAATAATTTCCACTTCACTTCGGGTCAAATTTCGAATTGMCCTTGACAATCCTGGTTCAAAGTCGTACCTTTTTCAGTYTTATTATTATTATTATATTCTTCGCAAGAGCTTTTTGGGTGTCATTAGGTCCCAGTCTGTTCTCAAACATAGCATCGTAGCTGACCCTAAGGTTGTTTGATTCAAGGATTTTGTTACGGAAAATGTAAGGTGTTTTTCCTTACATTTTGGTGAGTAAAAGGAAAAAGGAATAGACTCTATCATCCCATCCCTCCCTAAATGCAAGTAGGACTTATGATGGGAAATTAAGCCTCTATTTGGATTAGATTTTGGGAGAAAGGGAGAAGGGGGGGGGGGGTGAATTTTTTTCATTAAGTTGGGGAGGCGAAAATTGTAAAATTTAAATTTCAAAATTATTTGTGAAGTTAAGAAATTTCTTGACTTAAAAAACCATTTGAATTACAAATGAAAATYTATATTTTGCCAAAATATTATTGATTATTCARCATAATGATTAACTCTCACAAAACATGATTTTGGATATTTAAACATGCTAAATCTATCTGGCTTATCACAGATTCAAGAGGTGCAATGAATAGRSAKTAATCYATTATAAGAAWTTGAATAATCGATTATTCAAGTGTTTATGAAGAACATATTTAACCATTCCTCCAAGTGATTATCAATTACCTTCACTATGGTAATTGATTATGCTGAAGTTGATTACCCCTTGCGAATGTRGATCACCCCATGCGAATGTCGATTAGCCCATGCGTGTTTTGATTACCTTTACTTCTACAATCGATTAGTTATATGCAATAATCCGTGAATGTCAATTACCTTTACTTTTATGATCGATTAGTCTATAGAAAACATATGAATAATCGAGTACCCAGAAAGCACTAATCGATAGAGTGGGTAATGACTGTACTTGTGCCAAAAAAACTCAAGTTGTAACTGTTTAGTCAATTAGCAGATGATTTATAATCGATTATAGCAGGTCGTAACATTATGTGGAAATTGTTAATACTGGCTGTCGATTATAATTTCTGAAATACAGAAATCCAAAACTTCTTTGTGCAAAGTACGAATAATCATAATTCGCGACAGATAATATTAATCAAAAACTTTTTACACATGGCTACAAAAGTGTCATTTTCAAAAAGTCGATTATTGTTCTTTATGATTCATAAAATTTACCTACCATCAGGCCACTATGGTACGCACTAATAGTTAACACACCGARGGCTAAACAAATCCATTAGACATTTTCCTATCTCCATCATACACCAAGTCCCTACCCACCATCTTCTAAATCAAATTTCTTGTCCACTTCAYGGGTCTTTGAACTTCTACATTATTAATGGATCACAATGTCACCAATGAGATGATCAACATTAACTTCTGGAACCATATTATCAGCATCATTTGCATTACCCTTTCCATTCCCCACCTGAAGTTGTTCCCCTCTGCATTCTACTGCCTTGCTCATTGATTCATAATGCTTTTTCCCCATTCCTTTGTACTTTGCAATAATATCATGATTTGATCGAACTTTTCTTGCATAAACTTCCCTTTCTCTCTCTGTTTTCTCTTAARGATCTTCATTGATTCTTTCATTCTACACATTAAGCTTTCCATCTTCTCTAATTTATTCATCAATGCACCATTATCATTCCTACTTTCAGCCATACCTTCTTTCTCATCAACTTCCATTTCTACACCTGAACAATCACATGCATTTCTAATTCTTCTTTCTTCCAACTCCCCTGTCTTCCTTTTACCTAAAACTACATGTAGGTTTCTGAACCCAAAGAACAAGATCGTCATTTCAATAGCATTACCCTTAGCTGCAAAAACCTTATACTTTTCAAGAATGTGAGMCAACAGTTGTCCGTAAGGCAACTTTCTCTTCTTTGAACAGGTAGTCAAGTCAATATTGTGGCAAAATACATCCCAAAAGTTGATCTTCTCTTGCTTCATTACCTTATATGTTAATATATAATCTGATCCTGTCATATCTTTTTCAGCTCTAGACTGAATAATTGTWCAATGACCATTGCAATTGCTCTTCCATATATGTCCYTTGAATTTCCCTCCCTTGAACAAATAAGTATCAATCTCCTCTCTGTTCACATCATGCTCATTAACTTCATAATCATTATCCCCTTATTATAATGCAAAAATTCCCATCCTGTAAGTAAAAAATTTCATGTACAGTGGATGCACTAAATTCAATTTTGGTCCCTTTCACGTACGACCGAATTATCAACTCTCCAAATTRATCCAGAAAAGTATGTTGGTTTGCAAAAAATAAACAAACTAGATTTGGACAACAACTATGATTAGCAAATAGATTATGCCATTGTTGGACTGCAAACAATGTTTGTAAGTTTGACAGTTCAATTAATTATTCATACTTAGGCGGCTTTTCTAGAACAACCGATCATTCCTTCATGTTCTCTTCAAATCTATTTTCAAACAACTTACATATGAAGTTACTGGAGTCCATTGCCGAAGTGTTTTTCAGCCTTTTGTCTGCATATGATTCCGTATGGTAATTATGCGGAAGGTCCATCCCCAAGCTTTCCACCAATGATAGCTTCTTTTCCTTGCATTTGAATTGATTTGGACTCTTTTCTCGAACCATGGTTGAAGTTTTCTACAATGTTGATTATGCTGTGGCAGAAATTTTTACTATTGACGATCAATTTTTTATAGTATAATGAAAAACAACTTTGCCAAAATAAGYAAATACTCCGGGTATCYTGACTTTTCATTTTCACAAGTCACGTGACTTTTCTTATCCCCCTCTTCACAGAACCCCACCATTATGGGATCATCTATAATGGTGCTTCACTGTGAAGAGAATATTGTTGGCTATCTTTATCACAGGAAGCAACCGTAATAAATACTCCRACCACGGTGTCCAACCGTTATGATGGTTGCACCCAATATTATTTTCAGAGACACCTGCCATGATGGTTTTGTCCATAACAGCGATCCTCTATAAAGAGAATTTGTATGTTTTCTTTGCCACGGAAGGCCACCGTGATGTATACCCTCCCATTACAATTGTCCACCGTGAAGCGAGTTGCACCCAACATGCACTTCACAACTCCCCACCGTGATGGGTTCGGCTTTAACGGTGCCTCGCTGTGAAGAGAATATTGTRTGCTATCTCTATCACATGAGGCCACCGTGATAAACACTCCCACTACGGTGTCCAACCATTACGATGGTTGCACCCAATATGATTGTCATAGACACTCATTGTGATGGTTTCGTCCATAATGGTGAGATTCTATGAAGAGAATTTGTGTGATTTCTTTGCCACAGATCGCCACCATTATGAATACTCCCACAGAGATCTAGAGGTTCTCAATTTTGCAATGTTACCTAAGCAAGGTTGGAGGGTCTTCATGCAACTTGACTTTTCAATTTGTCGAGTCCTTAAAGCGAAGTGTTTTCCTCAATCTGACTTTTTTTGTAAGCTCAGAAAGATTTGGGTGGATCTTTTTTTTTGGCAAAGTTATATGAGGGGATTTGAAGATAGGATCCTCGCTTGGAACCACCCCTAGCTACCAACTCTCTATTCCTTTTGACTGATCTCTCCTAATCCTTTTCATCCATATGATATCAAGCTGCAATCTCTCCTCATCCATCATCCGCTGAAAAGGAATATCAGGTTGCTTCATGCTTTATTTTGCCTGAGGGATGTCCAGGAGATTACCCAAATCCCATTGCCAAATACTCCCTGACTGGCTAGGCTATTTTGGCGTTTTGAGGCCAACGACCTTTTCTTAGTACGCTATGCCTATCGGTTGGGGCTTTCCATTTTAGATCAGTGTACAAGTGACGGTCGTCCATCTTCACCTTCTTCTAGCAAACATGGTTTATTTTGGAATTCTCCATGCAACCTTGACCTGCCCCCAAAAGGTTTTGGTTTGGTTATGGCATTTGTGTCAACAGGCTCTGCCATCAGGTGCTAATATTCAGAAACGTTTTACTTTGCCCATACTTTATTGTCCTTTTTGTGGTTGTGTGCTTGAAACAGATGAGCACTTATTTTAAATGCCCACATTCACTGGAGGTTTGGAGGAAGAGTCGTTTGGAGATTCACTGGGCTTGCAAAGGGGCAAAGAATATGAGGGAAGTTCTCATTAATATGATCATGAATCCATAGACTATGGAAGTTGCTGCTATAGATAAAATTGTTATCCTGCTTTGGGGTTTACGGAATGCACGGAACAAGTGGGTTTTGCAAAATCATTTGGTTCCATCAATTACTTCTTTGAAGAATGCAGTTCACTTAATGAGTATTAGGTGGCCAATTCTCTATGAACCTTAACATCCACCCTATATCTTCATTTGCCGCTTTGCGATGGTTACCACCTAAAAACCTACCTTCAAAGTTAATGTGGGTACGCCTCGGAGAGGAGATAAGGTAGGACCTGGAATTATAATTCGAGATTCATCTGGGATGGTGCAGGCAGCCATGTCTATGCCTGTTATTGGGTGTACAGAGCGGAACATGCAAAGTTGCTGGCTATATTCCAGACACTACAGTTTCCTGATCACTTGGATTTGGATAATGTTGTGTTGGAGACAGAGTGCCGTGTTGCTGCTTAAAAACTCAATATTGTGCCATTGAGAAGGGAGACTTCTCAGCTTTGGTTTCTCTTTGTTATGACATCCATCTGCTCCAACTTAGACTGGGATGTAAATAAGTTTTATATGCACCATATTGTTGTAATATCCTTGCTAACATGCTAGCCAGCCAGGGTTGCCACTTAGATAATGTAATATTTTGGTTTAATACATGCCCTTCAGATATTAGGTATGTTGTATTTGCTAGGGATGTTCAAGAAAAATCGAACAAAATCGATTTTACTGTCTTAACTTTAACTTAATTTGATTTTGATTGGAGACGGATTAAAACAGCATATTTGGTATGGATTCAAAAAATTCTCAAAGCAAACCAAATAGCATGTATTACTATTATATTTAATTATTTATATTATATATTATATATTTATTTATATTTAAGGACTTATTTAAAATAACTGACTCGAATGATTGATATGTAATAARCTAAAATTCTAAAATTCTTTTCATCTTTTGTTCATATTTCAGTCTACCCATTGCCATTGCCCTAATTTCCACATATCCTTTCATCTTTGATTTCTCAATCTCCTATAGCCTTAATTTATGGTATTATTTTTATTTTTTATTTAGTTATCTACTATTGAACATTATTTTTTATCTTTAGTAGCGACACTATGAGAAAAAAAATTTATAGAGCGACGATTATTTATTTCTAAATGTGTTTTTTTACTTCTTATTATATTTTGTGACGCGTGAAACCTAACAAACAAATTATTGTAAATCGAATGTACTGGAGTAAATGAAATGCAGTTTATTTGTTTCGGGGAAAAAAAAAAAAAAAACAAGTCATTATATAAACTTTCGGCCGGACACTCGTTGTCCATAAGCCTTACCATATTCTGGATTCTCTAGAAGGAGGTATACTTTTGAGCCCATGAATTGACAAAGAATCCTTAGCAGTGGACCTTTTGTTGAATATAAATCCTGCAATTTCTTGCTCTSTAAGTTGTGATCCAAATCCATTAAGGGACTAAATACTCCATKGGTATGCATTTCTTGATTTACTTAGAGACAAAATTGCTTTGTCATCCAAATCTATTGCTCCTCCCTACACTGGCATTCCAACTCCCAGTGCTTTTGTTATTTTTATTTATTGGATCTGAATTTTTAAATCTAATTGTCCATATTAAAAATAGGAAAGTAAGAAACAGAGTTACAAAGGGGTAGGGTTCACATGTGACAAATTTAATTCAATTTGTCATTCTTGTCAATACTTTCATCAAAATTATTTTTTTAACACCGTTTCTTTCAAGTTTCACCATTTTCTTGTTGAACACGATCAAAATTGATTAATATGAGAACTAAATAATTTTTAACATACAGATATTTATCAGAGAAAAGTTAAAATTTTAAAATCCTATAAGTTGGGATAATGAAGTAATTTGTCCACTATGAATATCTGCATCGAGTTCTTACGAATTGCAGTAATCGGGTTTTATTTATAATATTTGGCATGTAATTTAAAATTTTAAAATTTAATTATTAACGTATAAAATGATCATATTCGAATCGATTAAATAATCACGTACAAAGTTCACATAGTAATATGTTTTAAAAGTTGAAGATTTAATTTCTATTCCAAGAAGTAGGCAAATTTTGAAAAATGGGACTTCATCGATTGAGAATCTTTTACAATTTCATAACTAGGCAACTTTTGAAAAATTGAACCTTTAGTTTAAATTATATAGCAATTTAAGGGAAGATATTAAAATTCAACATTAATTTCACCCTTGTTAGAACCATATGAAAGTATCCGTTGGCTATAGGGGAATTATATGGTGCAGTTGCGAAGTTGTACCTTCATTCCCTATTTCTCAAAGAGCTTATGCTCTTGAAAAAACAAATTAAGTAGAAACCGCTTTTACATTCTTTTTTTTTTTTCCTCTCTTTTCAGGAAATAATGTTATTGAAAACAGCTGCTTTTAATGTTCAAATATTTATAGTTAAAATATAATACTCCTCCGTTCTAAAATAATTATCTTTTTAAATAATTATTTAAATTATTTATTATTTTAAAAATTAAATATATATTAATATTCTTTCTTACTTTACTCTTTATTGATTAAAAATATTTATTATTTAAAAATTCATAAAAACAACACTTCTCTAATATATAATTAATTTAAACCAAAAACAATATGACTTTAGCAGCGTTTGCGGRAGGCTATACACCTGTTACAATTAAGTCCTTATAGCCCAAATTATGTGCCGTTATACATTAGACACATGAGATTTAGTTCGGTACCCAACTCGTTCGTTGTGAGAGAAGTCACCTCTTGAATCATAGATGAAGTTATTAGTAAAAACCACTAGAAGCATGGGCTTATTGATTCCTAGCTTCGAATTTGCACATCTCATAGGCATCAGGTTTCTTCCAAACCAATGACATAGGAACTGCGAAGACTTAAAGAGGAAGCTGGAAGAGTATTTTCTAATATGGATTTCATGAGAACAAGAAGCTCCGACCATCTAGCGGTAGCAGTGTTGACAGAACATACCAAGATAACTCAATTGTGAAGGAATTCATAAAACCGACTGTAGGACTCTCAGATGTACCAGTGCCACCAAATTCTTAAATGCTCCTACTTTTCCCATGAAGAAAAATCACAAGACAACAATAACCTACATGAGTGCACATATTAGTAGCACAAAGGATATAGCGCAATACTAATAAGATCCAGGATGTGCAAGAACCGAAAAGATCCATACTAACATCATTCCAGCCCATTTGACAAAGTAAAATTGATATTAAGTTTGTATGTAAAAATGCTTAATCACTGCCTAGATCTTGACTCTGCTCGCCTGGCTTCATCTGGTGTTGAAGGAAATAGCTCAATGTAGCGTGTACCAATCAACTTATTGTCCCTGCACATAGCTTTCTTGGCCTCCTCAGAAGAAGCAAACTCTACYAATGCCTCTCCAGTAGCCTTTCCATCATGTCGGTATCCGATGTGTACTTTATCATCTGTAAGATTAAAATCTCCAAAAAATTTAACAATCTCTGACTTCTTCACTGAGTAAGGGAGACCTCGCAACTTGAGCACCTCAGTATATTCTAACTTATCCTTGTCAAGTGACCTCTTTGGACGAGATGGCGGAGGGGTTCCACGATAATCATCATAACTGCCCTCATAATGTACCTCGGAAGCAATAGCATGGTAATAATCCTGTTTCTTGCACTTGAAAACTTCCACATATCTCCTTCCCATGTTCTGCCTATCTCTCTGAAGAGCAAATTCAGCCTGCATTGGAGACGCAAAAACAACAAAAGCTTCCCCAGAAAATCTTCCATTTTTTGTCACAAGGAACACATCCACAATATCCAGCCCAGCAAAGAACTTGAAAATATCAATATCAGTGCAATCAAAAGGAAGGCCCCTTAGACGAACCACAGGAAAAACAGAGGGCTGAAATCCACTGCCATAGCCATAWGGTTGATAACCACTTGAACCGCTGCTCACTGCGAAGTAGGGATTTGTTTCCATCATTCGTGGTCTCTTTGAGCCGATCTCGTACCCGTCCGAAACCCCCCCGCTTCCCAACATTGCCCTTCAATTATTCATACCCAACAAAAAGGAGAAATCCCCCACTCAACCTTGTTAATAAAACCAAACCCAACCCTGTTTTTCCTAAAACCTAGTTTCTTACTACAARTTTATTTATCAATAATAAATCAAAACTTAAGCAACCCATATTAATGAATAGCATGTAAACACACAAGTAAACAAGTACATAAAAACAAATTGACCACAAACATTACAGAAACACATGGAAACTCAACATGATTACCTGAAAGTTAACCCCCAAAAAAAAAAAACAAAAAAAACAACTAATGCTTTTAAAGTACAACAAATCAATAAAGAGTCAAACTAACTTCTGTTCCTGCATTATCAGGACAAATAGTACTTCAGCTGATTCTAGACGTCCAAAAGCACATATTTATTATCAACATCAAACATATCCACTTCACCTTATCGCTCATCCATCATATTCTCGTAAACACAAAATTGCAAGCAAATCTAGAAAAATAAAACCTCATATAAATCAAGGAGCAGAGCCGCCAAATAACCCCAACACGCCCTCCCCAAACAAACAAGAGAAACCTTAAAGACCAATACTCAGAGAAAACCCAGCTCCCGCAGGAATTGCAAAGACAAGTCTCCATCAGGAAAAAATAAGAGACAATTTCTGATAAATTGAACTTTAATAAGAAAAGAAAAAAATATATAGAACTGGTTTGAATATCATTTCGATTATATTTGTAACACAATCCTCTTAAAAATATGAACGGGAGAACGGACAAACTATTCCGAGCACAGACATGAAATTCAAACCACATAAAAGAGAAGACAAGAGTAGAATCTCCACGAGATTAAGTCACTTTCCTAACCGAGAAATGGAATTTCTGAGGATTTGTAACTTACCCTCTGGATCCGTACATGGTTACAAGACGATCTTCGGCAGCTCCTCTTCGGAGAAGAAAACCTTAGCGGCGGAGAAAATAGCTGGAGACTGTACGAGAATACAATTACATTCTATCTCGTTTACAGAACGTAAAARACCATAATACCCTCCCGGATTTTCTTTCTTTCAATACAAAGCTCCCGTCAACAGTAACTAAATGGATGCTAGGGTTATGGCTTACCGATTCTGTGATCAATCTTGCAGAGGGACAGCAGGTTGCCGGTCGCTGATCGCCGGTTGTGGCGTGTAGGAGAGAAATCGAAGAAGGAGAGAACGACGAAGGAAGGGCAGCGGCAAACKGAAAYGGGGTTAGGGTTAGAGATCAGGACTCAGGATAGTAAAGTATGTAAAGTAAGTAAAGRAAAAATAAATTAAAAGTTTTACGTAACCAGAAGGATGTCACAAATAAGGACCTTATTTCCTAAACTCTTCAATCAAGTTTCTAGAATTGTCAAAAAATCTTAGTTAAGAAATTTCATTCAGCAGGGAACACTTTGATAGGGAAAGACGTTAGCCTTTATTCTCTATTTCAAATTAATTCTTAAAAATATATAAAAATATCAAACAAGCCAATTCCTTTCAAATTAGATATCGTTCTTTATTTTAAAAAAATTACAATTAGATCATTCTGTACAATTATTTATCGTCAAAAGAGAAAACTTATGTAAGAAAAATTTAAAAATAAATAAATAAAATTTAGTATCTGATATTAAAATAAATGCTTGGGGACTTGCAGACAAGTGGATTTCCACAAAGTCTAATGATAATGATGAGATTAGAATTTTATAGTTGTTAAATTATCAATGTCATAATTTGTTTGTTAAATTTTCATCTATGTCATTTTTGTTTGATCAATTTTTCTTCTTTGATCGTAAGAAATTTGATGGAATAATCTAATTGATTTTTTTTCAATAAAAAACTCTAAATATTTTGGAAAGCGTAGTGATGGAGAATTTTTTATATTTCCAGAGACTAATATAAAATAAAACATGCATACTGACGATTTTCCTCTTCAAAAAGTTGAAAACTTGATGAAAATCCTTAATTGAGACTTTTTCAGAAAGTAAGGAACTTAAGTGAAAATGAAAAAAAAAAAAAGGACTCTTAATTGAGATTTATTGACCATTCTTATAATAAAATTGAAATTCACCATAACAAAAATTATATTTATATAAAAGGATTTCTGGTCCAAGTTCAGCGAACTTGAGCGTAGCCATGCCCAAGGTCACCCCAAAGTGTGTCCGGACTCAAAGTTTAAGCCCGAACTCACTTAAGATTCAGTCTGATTTTATTCGGGTTGGGTTTGAGGCGCCCCGAATGCATTAACCATCCTATTTGGGATTATTTGATTTTCCTTTAAAATCAAGAATACTCTCGACAAAGATCATGGCACCTGGGAAATACTAAAAATTGCAATTAACATTAAAATTGATATTAATGATGTTAATATGGATTCTCAATCCATTAATTAACTTGCTAATTGCAATAATCAAATTGTGCAACACATTTTTTGACTTTTTAGATAATGTTTCTTCCATATTCTAATAAATATTATCTCTAAAAACTTTTCACAGTCTTCTTTTTAAAATATCAATTGAACTTATATATATATATTTCATATCTTATTAAACAATGAATCAACTGATAATAAAAAATTTAAAAAATTAACTTCTCGAATTAAGAATTATTATTTTTAATTCTTCCCGGAAAGACATGACGCTATGCGCTAAACATGTCTAAACATAATCATGGAATAAAATATTGTTGGATTATGTTTGGGAATGTCTTCTACATGGATTTATATTATGGATAAAAATGAACTTGTGTTCTTCTCCCAAAAATATTGCACTCCTGTAATTAATTGACCAAAATAAAAAATGATTATTTTATCTCACATAAAAATAATTAAAACTTGGGGTAATATATATTTGATTTACTTTTAATATGATATAATTAGGTGAAATATAAAAGCGCTTTTACACATTCATAGACAAGTGTTAATCGTAAATTGACTTACCTTCCGATCTTAAACGTGTTTATGAGCATGACCTATGTATATTAATGCTAGACCCAAAATTTACTAAATCCGAACCTAAAATTTTTCCTTTTTAAATTTTTACTATATTATTAAAAAAACCTTTAAACAAGTAAAATATAATTTTAAAAATCAGTAACTTTGATAAATATTTTAAAGAAAATGGGGAGTAAAATTTATAAAAAGATAAAATTTATCAAAATATTATGAACATTATTAAAAAAGTTTTATGGGTTAGATTGATCAACTTGACATGTTACATTTAGCAATTCTCAATTGTTTGACTAATATTGTTGATAACTATACATAGCAGGGCCAGAATCTAAGAAGGTCCATTGGGAAGAGTTATAAGTCATAATCACTAAAAGGAAAGGATTTACAACTCAGAATATGAATCACCGGAAGAATCAGAGAACATATTCATTCTGAAGCAACAAAGGATCATTTTGTGTATACGTGGCGTGTTATCTTAGCATAGATATTATCGAACAATACTTTTTCTATACCTGATAGAAACTATTATTAAATATTTGATYAGGAATTATAATTGTATTTGAAGTCACTTTGGTTAAACTCCTACGTAAGAATGTTCGATTAAGATTTCGTTTAATTGATGGGAAAGTAAATTTATAATTGGATTATGATTTTTTAGAATCAAAATTCAAGAAATTAAGATTAGTTTGGAAGGTCATTCAATGTAAATAAGAATGGAATTTGTATTTGTATCAAATTGTCTACATTAGCCTCATGAGTAGATATAATAATTTAAAATATTAAATGTTAATAAAGTATTATTAAAATATGATAAATTAAACTTACGTTTATTTCCATTAAATAAATATAACTATTTAACTTATATTAAATCAAATATCATAGTTTTGCTAGATAATGAGGAAATTATTTTTAAAAAATAAACTTTTAGAGAAAGAAAGATTTTTTTTAGTTCAAATATTTATTAATATAAAATTAAAATCCTATCTCATATAATCAGTATTTTAATTTTAAATATAAATGAAACTAAACCCTGTGTTTGCTTATAATTTACAGGGGAAGAGGATTTTTTGGGAAAGAGTTAGAAGTTTTTTTGGGAAAATATTAGAGGGTTTTTTAGAGAAGATTTTAGTCATGGAGGGGAAGAAAGAAAGGATGAGGATTTTAGAAAAAAAAATAGAAGGTTATTAAAGTATTTAAAACTTATTATGTGTATTTTTTTTAAAATCTGAGGAAAGTAATGAGAATACCACCTCCCTCCATGTATTATTTCTCTGGAATTGTACAATWATTTTTTTGGATTTGAGAAATCTAATTTCTTTCCAAGTACCAAACTAATTTTTCAAACGTCGAAATTTAATAATGAAGAATCGAATTACTTTCTCAACATAGAATCCTTGACAATCAAATGAGGCCTTTAGTCTTTTAGAGGAGAGATCATATGGAGGTTTTTTTTTTTTTAACTCCGAATAAGACTAGTTGAGTTCTTTAATAAAGATAATTTGTCTCCAAAAGGATTCTTTTTTGATTATTTAATAAAAAAATTATCTGAATATCTTTCTTTGATTTCTTCAATCAGTCATGGAATTATCCCAACCTACAATTGACAAATAAACTACCATTAGCCTCAAAAGAAATGAATCTAGTTATACTAAGATGGTATTAAATGATTTATGGGTTTTTGCCCTCACGGATATAAATCAAACCCTTCTTTAGACTTGTCTCTAACTTAAGAAATTGACCTCAAAATATTACACGATATTGACCATGTCCGTTCTCAATGAAAGAGGGAATTATACTGATATGGCATGTTAACAATATATCCGACTTTAGTGTGCCTTCCTACCAGCTTGAGTTCAACTTAAACCATGGGTTTCCTTTTTGCCATAACAGTGTCATTAACTGGACCTCCAACTCTCTAGGAGCTGGAGAAACGTGTTTGCCCAGACTAACATCTCAACAAATATGACCACTACTTTCTTAAGTACATATCAATTAAAAAGTAATAAGATTATTCTATTAACTTTTCAACTTGACACCAAGCTGCACATTCACTATCAAATAGACTAAATCTAGAAGGAAASCAAGTGCAAATCCTTTTATGAAAATAGGATGACTAAAAGGAATAGGAGAGAGTGAAGGAATTCAAATCATCGCCATCAATGGATGTGCTAATCATCTCCAACCCTTTATAAACCCTACCAGTGAACCCTCTATCAATAGCAACCTGCCAAAAATTACTTCTATTGTTGGTTTCAACTTATTACTTGCCCGTTCTTTAAAGTAATTAGCCTCCTCTTAAAATCTTATGCATTAGTGGCCTTTCCAATGGACTAAGAAAAGCAATCCACAATACCAAATCCCCCTCACCCCCTTCACATACAGACATTACAATTACACTGTTAGAGAATCTCAATCAATTACTAATACTTTGCAGCACAATCAAGCAACATTATCTCCTCCAACAATTAAGTATATTTGAATCAATCTTTGATCTTATTGTCATTATCTTTAGTAGATATTTATCTGTAATAGTTATTTGTAATTATCCTGCTAGTCGCCATGTATGTAAAGATGCATATGCAGAATAGTAACAAAAGTCACTTTTTACATGGTATCTGAGCTTAGGTTATAGGGTTTCTTTTTTCTTGCTTCCTACATCAATCTCTCTCTTTCTCCTACTTCTTCTTCTCTCATCCCTATTGCTCTTCTCAGGGAAAATTCATCATCTTCCCCCCTCCAAAATACATCACAATTCCTCAAGCTTAATAACACCAACTACCTGACATGGCTCCGCTAGATGAAGCCTTTCTTCAATGGCTTAGATCTTATGGGGTTTGTTGATGGAACCATACTCGCACCACCTGCCACTATTCGTTTCGGTAAGGACAGTACAGCTACAATCATCCCCGACCCAATCTTTATTATCTCATCATTAACTGAAAGTGTAAATCGCCTAATTATATGGATGTGATACTTCCAGGCAAATTTGGGACTGTCTCGCTACTCACTTCCCTCAAAAATTCGAGGCAAGTGCTACAGGTCTGAAATTGCAGCTCTTTGATCTCAAAAAGGGATCTTAATCCGTGGACGCTAATTTCCAAGAGGCTAAGTTTATTGCTGATTCTTTGGCCCCTATTAATAAACCTATTGATGATTCTGATCTTGTTGTTGCTACCGTTCACGGCCTTGGCCCGGATTATATTACGTTGCGCTACCATTTCCACACAAAATCTTCGTAATTTCTCTGAGTTATGTGCAAGAATCGTGGCATTTGCCCAATAGGATCGATCTTTTAACCTAGGCATAATCCCTGCCCTTTTCGACCAGTCCTCATCTCGGCGTGACCATCGTACTTTCTCTGGTCATTCATGTAATTCTGGCTGCAACTTCTCTAGCCAAATTCCAACCGGCGAAATTTTAGACACCAGCAGTATGCCTTCTTCTTCTCTCCGGCAACTATTAGCATCCTTCTAGGTGGTGCTACATTCCCCATGCAGGCTCCTTTCGCATTTTTCTCTTCTCCAGCATGGGCTTCATGAAATAATGACATTTTGGGCCCCTCTTCTGATGGTGCCCTAACTATCACCCGAATTAGCAGGGACTCAATCACTGCCCTCACAGGTTCTGTGGTCCATCCACCACTACACCTTTCGTTGGTGAGCATTTTGCTACTAATCCTACTTGGTATCTAATGTTGGAGCAACTCATCACATGACTGCCACGTCCGTTCAACATCCCCAAAATTTTGGTGGCCCACACAATTTCTATATGGAAATGGGGATTCCATGCCCGTTTCTTATACTAGTAGCATCTCCTTAGGCTCTTCTACATTTTTCCTTAAATAATGTCTTTCATATTCCTTCTATTTGTAAGAATCTTCTGTCTGTGCTTGTTTGACGAAGGATAACCTTGTTTTCTTCTTATTTGCTCCAGACTATTACCAAATTTACTGCATACGGACTGGACGTCTTTTATCTCAGGGCCTATGTAAAGATGCTCTCTATCCTCTCAACCTCTCTGATATCTCCAATCCTCCTCAAGCTCTTGCATCCATTCATTCTTCCATTCGGCACAAATATTTTGGGGCATCCATCATCTCATGATCTTTCCCGTTTACTTTCTACTATTGGTTCTCGATTGTCTTTTAAATCCTTTTGTTCTGAGTTTGTGTTTAGCAAATCGCATATTTTACCTTTTCCTTCAACTAAAGTGACTGCTTGTACACCTTTTTACATCATTCATAGTTATATATGACAGATATTTACTCCTTTATTAATTTCAATTATTATGTCTTATTTATAGATGAATTTACTCATTATACTTAGATTTATCCCATGCGACAAAAAAGTGAGGTTCTCACTCATTTTCAAACTCTTATTGCTATGATCAAAAATATCTTTTCCAAAAGTATTAAAATCTTCGAAGTGATAATAGAACAGAATACACAAATATTGTATTTTCTCATTATTGTGATACTTTAGGCATTCAACAACGCTTTCCTTGTCTTCATACCCCTCAACAAAACGTGCTTGTCAAAAGAAAACATAGGCACATTTCCACCATGACTCGCAGTCTCATTCCGACATTCAATGTTTCCCACCTTTTARGGGCTGAAGTGGCTTTAGCTTTAGTCCATCTCATCAATTGCCTCCCCACTCCTACTCTCGATTTTGATACTCCTTCACAATTGTCTCTTTGGAAACCCACCCTCTTYCTCCTCCCTCCATGTCTTTGGTTGCTCTTGTTATCCTTATCTCGGATCATATATCTCAAATAAGTTGTTGAGTCCTAGCATCGAATGTATCTTCTTAGCCTTGATCCATTAACCAGTCAAATTTATCTGTCTGGGAATGTTTTGTTTAATGAAACAACTTTTCCCTACAAGAATTTGTAGGTTCACTCCGTTTCAGATGATGGTCCATTCCTGAGTTCAACTCCTCAAGCCCCAATACCGCAGCCAGATTTCATCTCTTCCAATCATCAACTGAACATCCCCAGGTGGCAACTTTCTTCCTCACTTACCACATCAGCATTTGTTTGCCTCATCGGCCCCTTCCTTCCTCAACTATCACCGGCACCTAGCAACCCCTCCTGGGGCACTGCCGACTTCAGCTCTCGTCGTCACTGATGCTGCGTTGAAAAATCCAGCATCTCTTTCTCCACCTTCCGTGGAATCTTTGCAACCTCCTGCCCTGACAATGGCGCCATCTGTCTACCACCACTACAACATTCCCTCAGCCTTCGCAATATTCTATGGTGACTTACTATCGTGACAATACACTTCCCCCAAAATTTTCTAGTACAGGAACGGTTCGTCATCCTATTCCTCGTGCCCTCCTACACACTATTGCAGGCATAGAATCCACTTGCTACACTGAGGCCTCTAAACGTGCAGTCATGCTTGCTGCCATGGCCGATGAAATAAATGCCCTTTTGTGGAATTGAACTTGGACACCTTCGCTATCTCAGAACACTGTCGGATGCAAGTGGGTCTTCCAGCTCAAACACAATCTAGATGGCACAATTGAGCATCACAAAATTTGCTTTGCCACCAAAGGATTTCATCAACYACATGATATTGATTATGCGGAGACCTTCAGCCTTATTACTAAGCCTGCTAATATTCGCACTATTTTATCTGTTGCTGTCTCTCGAGGTTGGTCTCTCAAGCAATTATATGTTAAAAAAGGCCTTCCTCCATGGTCTACTCAAGGAAATCGTGTTATGTTGCAACCTCTAGGATTTGTTGATCCGGCTTGTGCATACTAACAAGGCTATTTACGGTCTTAAGTAGGCTCCAAGGGCTTGGTTTCATAGTATGACAAATTTCCTGTTATCTGTTTGTCTCTTGCAAAGTGTGGCTGATTCATCCTTGTTTATCTTTCTCCATAGTACTCATACTCTCAATTTTTTGCTTTGTGTCAATGACATCATCGTCACTGGAAGTAATGATAGATTGCTCCAGAATTTCATTGACGCATTGGGTCGTGTCTTTGATGTTAAAGATCTTGGCCCCCCAACTTCTTTATGGGCTTATCGGTCACTCCCACACCAAGTAGTATTCATATCAGCCAGCTTTATTATGCTCATGATTTACTAAAAAAGCACGACATGTGGCTCAGCAATCATGTTAGCACCCCTCTCTCAGCCAAAGCTCGCCTTACAAATTTGATGGTGCTATGCTTCCAAAATCTTAAAGATTTTTTAAGGAATTGGTGGCGCCTTTTGATACCTCACTATCACTTGACCTGACATTGCATTTGCAATGACTCTATTTCTCAGTTCATGAGTCAGCCTCTCCATCCGCATCTTGTTGCTGCCAAGCGCATCCTGCGCTACATTAAAGGCACTCTTGATCATGGTTTGATGCCATCCTACCCACTTTGTTGCCTATGCTGATAGTGACTGAGTAGGTTGTCTAGACACTCGATGTTCCATGCATATCTTATTTATTCGGGCAGCAATTTAGTCTCATAGTGTTCCAAAAAGTAGCTAACAATCGCTTGTTCAAGTGTTGAATGCAAATATCAATCGCTTTCTAATGGTTGTGCCGAAAATAACTAGTTGGCTTATCTTCTCTATGAACTTTGTGCTAATCTTCAGTTTCCTATCTTGTTGCATTCTMACAATCTGAGTGCTAAATACGTGGCATCTAATTCAGTTTTTCATGCTCGCACCAAACATATAGAACTTGACTACCATTTTGTACGAGAGAAAGTAGCACTTGAAAGTCACTACATCTTTTTTATTACCTCCTAAGATCAACCGGCTGACTTACTCACCAACCTCTATGCAAGTCCCTTCATTTTCTTCTTTCCATTAAACTTGTCTGCCCAGGACTGTCAAGTTTGAGGGGGGATGTCAGAGAATCTCAATAAATCACTAATACTGTGCAACACAATCAAGCAACATTATCTCCTCCAATAATTAAGGATATTTGAATCAATTTTGATCTTGATGTAATTATCTTTGATAGATGTTTATTTTTAATAGTTGTTTATAACTATCTTGCTAGTTGTTTATAATTATCTCCTCCAAAGATGCACATGAAGAACGGTAACGAAAATCACTTTCTACATACATTCATTGCCCTCAACTCTCAAGAACCACTACCACCACAAGAACCTTTAGATCCTCACCCCACAATCAATAAATGCCTATCATACATTCTCCATCTACCGCAAACATGTCTAGAGATTAACCATGATGCTGAGGTAACATCATTGTCTAAGTTGGCTCTAGCAGCTATGGTCTCAGCAGACAAGTAACAGAGATCATGTAGTTTCACTGTCTCATAATGGTCCCATTAAAGTATAAGTAGGATCTGTGTATTAAATTGTTTTCTCTCTTTAGAGGAAGCTAATATTTACAGATGACTTACGAAGACAACATGCAACAAGAATTTCTAAAACATGAGGACATTAGTAAAAGAACGTTATAATACACAAGGTAATCAGCGCATTTTTATAGTGAAGAGTATTTTTCTTCCTAATACAAACATTAAGGACGAAGCTTTACTGAAAGTTTGCACAAGTCTCTCAAATATTGCAGCTGCATGGATCCACCAAGACAACAACATGAGCACAGCAAGCATAACAACCTGTAATTACTAGATTAATCAACTTCCAATAACCTTTTATTTTTTCCTCTCTATCTCTCTTCTCTTGGAACCGACTTCCAGTAACCTAAACAATAAAATGTTCTGATGCTTATGGATTACATTTACTGACATCAAGACCTTTGCAAACATATCATGAGACAATTTCATCTCATTGCCATGCAGTTTCTGGACTGCATAGATGAAGATGATTACACAGCAAGCATAACAACCTGTAATTACTAGATTAATCAACTTCCAATAACCTTTTATTTTTTCCTCTCTATCTCTCTTCTCTTGGAACCGACTTCCAGTAACCTAAACAATAAAATATTCTGATGCTTATGGATTACATTTACTGACATCAAGGCCTTTGCAAACATATCATGAGACAATTTCATCTCATTGCCATGCAGTTTCTGGACTGCATAGATGAAGATGATTACACAGAGTTATTCAAGGAATATCCAATTGCAGACACTTTAAAATCAAAGAACGTAAGCTACAAGTACAAGTAATGGAGCAAAATGATTAATGAAGAGAAATCATCGATTAATTAAGCATATGATAATTATTTGGTAAAAGTTAAAACTGACACAAAATGCTTGATAACTAGATAAACAAAAAGAGGAAGCAAAAACAGATGATCATCAAGGGAACATTAATGAGTCAGACTTCATCATTCCCCCGTGACGCCCAAAGAAGTATAGGAGTATAACCAAGGTTACCATTACATGTTTATCATAGTCGGATTAGAAGCGACGTGATATGTGCTAGCAAGAACAATACTATGAACCTCAAAAGGAGGTTTAATAAGGGTTAAACCTAAAATTAGAAGCTCTATCACCAAATCGCATCCCAATCATCTTGTTTTCCTATTAAAGGAAAATAATTTGTATTTTTGCTAGAAAACACAATCCAAGAGCAAGGAGCAACAGAGGCTTGAGAAAGTAAAATAGAAAGCTAAAACAAAACACWATATATTGCATTAACGCCACAAKGAAGTTTCAGAATTTGCAGATTGCATTTAATAACAATGCATACAGAAGAACAACAATGTAAATAAGTGGTGTGCAAGAACACCTCCTCCTAACTGTTGTGAAAGAAAGGCAGTTAAGATATGAACTGATCACAGCCCCTTAATAATGGTTAAGGTAGTCAGTTTAGGCACCAACTAAGATATAATTCAGAAGGAAAAAATCCAAAAAAAAAAAATTAAAATGATAACTTAGAACTGCTCCTTGAAGATACCACAACCTAAACGCCTTGAGAAGAGGCATAACAAAATATTCAAGTACACTCAATCATACTTTGACAATCCTTATACTCCAGCTTTACCAATCGTCGAACTAAGTGAGCTTTGTTACGTGGTGTTTTCTTTTGAATCATGGACTCAAGCTTTTTCCATGATTCATAAGTATTTGTATAAGCAAAAACATGCTCAAAGAGAGTTTCATCAATATACTTACGGATCATAGCAATGGCCTTTCGGTTTAGCAGCTCCCACTCTACGTCACTCTTTCTTTCTACCTTGGCCTTGTAAATGATAGGCTCATGCAAATCCTTGCCATATAAATGGTCCTCCATCATCGGCTTCCGAGAAGTTGTTTGCCGTAAGCTTGAACATGTCTCCATCATGCGTGATGATATCCTCCATCTTGAACTACACGAGCTAATGATGACTTTAAGTGAACCTGGCTCTGATACCACTGTTGGGAAATTTCGATCTTTCCGGCTTCGTGAAGTTAAGACAGGCACTTAAAAATAAAGACAGGAATAAGAGAGCACAAGAGTTTATAATTCTCCAATATGGAGCTTATTCACTGTATAAAAGAATAGTAGGATTACAAGAATGTTCTAACAAAATTAACTCACATTAGGGTGGTTCACTCAAACTTGAGGATTGAGACTTCTCAGGCTATCTTACTTCTCTCTCAAAGAGGCTTTCTAACTCTCTAATTTTTCTCACTCTAGGAGTACCTTCTCTCCTGTCTTGGGATGYTTAGAATTGAAGACTTCCACCCCTATTTGTACTACTTCACCTCCACAATGAATGATGGAGATTAATTGGAACCAAAGGTGGAGATTAGTTCTCTAGAATTCTCCATACACGTCTTCACACGTTCTCCACATATCTTCACATTCTATTGTGTGCCACAGTTGAAGATAATGTCAAGATCTCTAGCAAATGTTGGGACTGAGTCCAACTTCAGATTCCTGCATGCCAAAATTTGTAATGAGATGAGGAGCAAATTAGAAATGTGGATTCAAGGAAGAAAGACAACAAGTCTCAACCTTAATAGAAGAAATCATCAGATTTTTCAACAAAATTTAATAATGGCAACTATATCAGAGTTTCACTAGGATGAGACATCTACATATTAATCAACATCTTAGAAAACTCCAATAGTCAAACTTGAAATGCTAGTTCTACAACGACTCAGCCTCGAGTGAAATCCAAATGACACAGCTGAATCATATAGGCTACTAATCAAAATTTTGAAGAGTAAGAAGGAGGAAGGTAGAAATCAAGTTCGGGACTTGGGAAGTAAATTATGACAGGGGTTTAATAACCATCAAAACTTGGACAGTAAAGTGTGGTGGAGCTAAACATGATCATCACATATTGGCTTCACTTTCAGAAATAGAACAGAAATATTTCTGGAAGTGATCTTCTAAAAAAGACACTTAGTGAAGAGACAAAAGTCTTATTTTGGTAGCCATCAAATTCAGCCATTCACCGCCACTATCTAGCAAAGAATTTCTTCAATGTTCTATATGTGGATGGTAAAGGGCCGTGAAAGTGAGTAATAGAGAAGGCAGCACGCATTCCATCCTGTGAAACAAACAACTTCCTCCCCTCCTTTGAAATGACATTTCTTTGTAGCGACCATATAGAAGTTTAACACCAAATTAATAACATATGAGATTCTCAAACAGGCCTTTCATCCACGCAACGTGCGCAGAGGGTCTGTAAATATGATCAAATAAATCCAAAAGATAACATCTCCAGTCTCAACCTGTTTCTAAACAGAAAGAATAACTAAACATATGATGAATCAGAACATGAATGAAAAGCTCGGATATCCCAAAATAAAACCAGTACATAAATCACTATTCTGCAAGATAGGAAAAGGAATGACAAAAGGATCTTTACCAAGGAGTAAGCGCAACAATTATACTCAGTAAACAACTTTCATATTCCACCAACCTGGATACAAAAGTTATCAGTAGGACACAGAACCCAATTATCTGTAGTTATTATGTAATCTATAGTGCCCAAGCACAGATGTAATCTTGGACGTAATCATGTAATAGTCATCCAAAATCAACTTCATGATGCAGAAAAAAATAGAACAAAAATATTTTAAAACAAGTATTAGCAAAATTTGGGAAAATAAATGAATCAAATTTTAAWTAGTTTCAAAAAACCAAACTTTCTTTTCCTTTTATTGGTCAAAAATTAAACTTACATTACTTTCTTATCCAACAAAAAACAACATGCAATTAAATGAATAATGCTATTGAACAACATGAAATCATAATACTTGAAAACCTGTAATACCTGATAATACAGAAAAGCTCTAAGCAAAAATGGAAAAAATAATAATAGAGCAATCTCCTGTGCCCTCTAATTAAATCCAAGTAAAATGGAAAAGAATAATATATATATTAAAGAATCGAACCTTCTAGAGAAAAWGTTTATGAAAAGGGTTCCTTTTGCTGCTTGCGGTACATATACATACAGTTTCTAGCTAAAGTACAACACAACTCGTATCTGAGGTAAAACAGAAAGAACCTCTCAACCCAACCCTTGCCACCCCACCCCCAAACCCCCAAAATAAAAAAGAAAAAGAAAAAGAAAAAGATAATCTTTCTTTCATGCACCCAAGCAGGGCTAACTTCCAAAATTCATCCAATCCCCACTCCAGCCCTTTTCTCCTTGCTGCTGTTCTTTTACTTCCTTTCCTCATCCCACAGTCCTTGCCTTTCCTGGACGCTTTTAGCTCTTGGATTGTAGTCCCGATGCACCATCATGAACAACCTCAAGATTTTCTGAACTCTTAGACTCTAGCTCTGACGAGCCATCATCCAGAGCCTCACCAGGCGATGCTGACTTTGGGAAGAATTCTTCACTAGGATACATCTCTTGGAAGAGCTGCATGAATAACATAAATTCCTCACCCCAGTAAGCACAAAAGATGACTAATTTGTTTTAGAAGCATAGCAACCTAGAATATGATACCATTTTTGTTGCATCCAAAAGATTGTTGTATTGCAGATCTGCATCGGGCATAAGAGTTGAATAGAAGCCCTCGTATGTGCTCTACAAATTACAACGGCATAAACCCAAATGTCAATCAATGGGTCACATAAAAGAGATTTAGGTGCATACTACATCAAATATACAAGAACGGAAAGAGACCATGCAATCATTCCATCACAAGCTACAAGCTAGATTACAAGCATAACTGTTAATTTTTAGCCCACCATCTGACATCCTTGTCATTTCCTAAAAGGGACAGACGTTATGCAGCCTTTATTTTTTCTTTATTGTTTTCCCTGAAGGAGGTCTGAAAATGTGTGACCAACCCCACCAAGGAGGAGACGTGTTTATGCTGCTCAAGTCATGAAGTGATAGTTCATCAACCAAACTTAACTTCCACATCAGGATTGCAATCCAAATCTATGCGTAAAGAAATTTATTTTTAGATACTTTATTGAAAGCATGGAAGACCTGTTACAATTATCAATTTAAGCCATGAATATGATTACCTCTCAAGAAGCAGTTAAGTAGGCAATATCGTATAAATGCACATCTAGAAATACATTACAAGGTAAAGGAGGAGAAGCTAAGAAAAAGGCTAATCAGCTGACAGTTGAAGCCAAATTTTGTACCAAAATACCATAGTGAAACACTGGGAAAAAACTAATTTACCAAGTTCATAAAAGCAAATGATAGGACCAGGAACAATTAACGGGAATTAGGGCAGAATTAGGGCAGAATATATTGATAATCAATCAAAGAAGAACATAAATTGGCCTACAGTTCGAGAAGTAAGCCTATTCTCTCCCAAAAAAACTACTCACCTAAATAGTTAACATAATTCAGCATAAAAAATAAATGACTCCTCCATCTCATATTTATACTTAAGCCCTAATGTTAAATGACTAAATTGCCCTGCCCCTGCACCTCTGTTGCCCTAATGAATAAATGACTAACTGCCTAACATAATTTTAGCGTCTAACATGTCTACCAGCAAAATCAGTAACCAGAAGATAATCTCCATGTACAGAAGGAGGAAGGGATYGAAACATATATACAATGAAGATAAGAAACAAACCGCGSTTAACTCCTGTATATACGTGGCACTCCACAACAAAGAGGGTTTCTTTTTCACTACGATATTCTCATTCTGATGATCTATGGAACTTCCCTCAGTGTCTGCAGAAGTGGGAAGAGAAAATAAAGCATTTATTGCCGCATTTAGTATCTTCTTCCCCTGAAGAACATCATCACATATTGCTGAAAGATAAATCACAAACCTGAACCAACAAATAGAGAAATTAAGCTTCTGCAAATAATTCTCTAGGAGTCCATATTTGGTTCAGACATCATCAATGACTTGAAGATCTTCACCATTGATACCCTCAAAAAGAAAAAAAAAAAAAAAAAAACTTGACAAGGACTTATTAAATAATTCTTTTGACTTGGGTGGTTTCAACAGTCAATCAGGCCCACTAATACTCATCCTATTTTCCCCACTCTCTCAATGAGGTTCTATAAATACTATTACCTTACGAGAGCATAACAATTCAGCTAAACCTATTTCCTTAGAAGATATATGGCTTTGCTTCCAACCAAAAGATAATAATATATAAAAAACAGTGCAGTTATATTTAAGATAATCTGATGAACTCGAGGGTTCCAAAGAGAAAATGTCAAAACTATCACAGAAAGTCTTGAATCAAGGAATCAAAACTTTATAAATGAATTCAGCAAAAGCTTTTAAAGCACAAACCTATTACAGATGGATCTTTCACAAAACAACTTGACTCATCTCAACTCAGCCTATGCCTACAATTATAGTTGACGACAGAAACAAAGACYATGTTCTCCTTTCAGCCAAGACGAATCACGTCCCAATATATTTGCAATCTCAGTCTTTCTGTTTGCTTATCAAAAAATGATTTCACAATGGCCTGGTTACAGTTAATGTGACAGCCGTGTAGAATTATAGCAGTATGATGGTTTGTTCAAGAGCTAATGAATAACAGAAAGAAAAAAATGTCATTAAGGATTTTATTTATGTGTACTAGTTGCTTGACGTTGTACAATTTCATTGACCACTGGTCTTGGATGGGATGCGAATACCACCCACCCCAATTAAATGAAACACGTGCGTAAGGGGGTGATCCGTCGATTGTTAAATAGGAGGAAATAAGTAAATCATGTACACAAGCAGTGCTTGAGGATATAGTAGTTGATTCAACAGGAAGCGCGTACGTCCAGGAAGCTTCGGTTAACAACAAATGATACTATTCAAACCCCCGTTAACGGAAAGTAGAAGACCACCTAAAAGTACTGATAATTGGATGAATATTTTTATCTGGAAGTATCATGGTGAACGTGTACAACGTCCTAAAGATATAATGTCCACCTTTAACAAGCCGGTCCCTTAAATATCTGGTGGTGAACAACAACGACGGCAGTGTTAGGAAGTGACCTGTAGTATTTAAAAAGGGTAAAACGGGTCGTTCTACCCAAGAGCACCTAACGTGTGGCACGGTTTCAATTTCAACGGATCCCCCCCTTATACATATGGGTTCTTAGAATTTTGGTTATATCGAATTAAAACCACAGCGATAGGGGAGTTACATGACATCGTTCATTTAATTATAAAGACCATAAAGTAACTGAAAGCTTAAGACGACTGAAAAGACGGTGGAAACAGGTCTCGTCCGACTGTAGTCAAGCAGAAAGTTAATCGTCATTAGCGACCAAAGGGGAGACCGTAGCATTCAATGAAACTAGAATGACTAAGTAGGGTTTAATACTTTCGTCGTTTCGTAGAGAGTAGGGGTCGGGGAAAGGGGGAGTTTCTTTATCGAGGTGGGCGGGGGGGGGGTGGGGGGGGTTTATTTTTATTTTTTTCTCTTTTTCTTTTTCTTTTTTACTACGCTTGCCCACAAGAGGAGAATAATTATTTGACAATTTGTGACTTTGTT
>MEJB01000028.1:1208876-1329871 GCA_001752375.1 Rhazya stricta | reverse complement strand
ATTCTTGGACCTAATGTGGTAATCTCATATCAAAGTTCAAACAAGGGGGAATGGCAGGGGCTTACAGCAGAAAACAAAACCAACGGTAAGATAAGCAAAGTGATGGTGGACTGAAAAAAGCAATTAAAAAGAATTTCGACTCTACAGTTCGAAGCAGGATAAAAAATTTGAAAATCAAGGACCACTATGTTTATCGCCTCATCCCCCCCCCCCAAAAAAAAAAAAAAAACAAAAAAGGGAAGAAAGAAAAAAGTAAAAAAGAAGGAACAGAAGAAAACCAAGTCTTGGTCATAGCCACAAAGCAAACACAGTCTATAAATGGTAATTAATACTTGAAATTTCTCATGTGCTCATTATACTTACATAAATACAACCTTTGACAGCAGCTCGACGACAAAAAGCTTGTGGAAGTTCCCCTTGGCCYTATATGGGGTATATCATAGCACCAGGTGCATTAGGAAACCTATAGAGGTTTATCATAGTATTGTTACTCTTAATTAAGAAAATCAAAATAGTGAAATAACTAAATCAAACACTCCTTTTCATTGAGAACAACAAGAACAAGAACTATACAAATACAAAAATTAGAAATCAGCACTTCAACAAAGAAGACAATTACACATGATACATCAAGGGATCTGTTCAGGAATAATCATGTCCAGGAATAAGTGAAGGAATAATCGCTGTCCAGGAATAAGTGAACATCAAAAACAGAAAGACTGGAAGACTCTGTAAAGAGCTCCATTTGTTGCGTAAAAGAGGTAACTTAAATGAACCTTTCCACATTACACACTTCAAACATCAATGGATCTGTTCCTATGTGGTATATGTAACATGCGCATGCAACTTGAAAACTGTGGAACCGAGAAGGTACAAGAAGTAACCTGCCAACTGATGAATGATAAAGTGTCAAACGATCTATTCCATCTTTTGTCTTAAGAGCATCTTTGCAAACTTCCCTCTTCTCTTGATCATAATCCGCCATAGCAATTGTATATAATATAATCCTAAACAGGTAGAAGGACAGTATAAATGAAAGAGATGTTCGGTTGCAACTAAATTTGAAATAAAGAGACAAATCAATTGAAGAAAGAAAAAGATCTATTTTAAGAATAATCCAGGAAACTAGACATTATAAAAAAAAAAAAAAAAAAAGCACAAACCCATGCTTATTACAACCAAACAAGTAAATTAAGGAATCTCATGAAACCAAGTGCCATCGATTTGGTTACAGATGAGGAACAATAAACCAAATTCCACCACTTCCATTTGCTGCATATCTCAAGCAAAAACAATGAGATTAAATTATGCTCTAGAACAGACACAAGAGAAATAATTCATCGACATAGAAATTCTATTAAATTATGCTCTAGAACAGACACAAGAGAAATAATTCATCGACATAGAAATTCTATCTTCTACGTGCTCCTCTTTCTGCGCAAACCAAAAGACAACAAACTAATAAGTCAAAAGTAACCCCTCATATTTCCAAGCTCTAGATTAGAAAATAAACCCCAATCAACATACAAAATCATTTAGACCACCTGACTCTCATGTTCTGCAAATTCCTCTTATGTTCAACGAAAATGCAGAAAATATAAAGCTACAAAAACATGAGGTTACTAACTTCTTAATCAGAAATAAGTTTCAGCACAAGCGCACGGATGTAACAACTAGCAAAAACAATGCAATCCAAGCTATACAAATTAAAATTAAAATTCAAATTCACTTGCAATCTGACCTCAGCGTACAATGTTGTAAGCACAAGGGAAGCTATTATCTTGTGTATAAGTAATATCATCTATCTTTTATGTGAAAGTTGATAAACAAGTAGCTCTCACTAACAGAGAATATAAAGAGACTAAAGGAAAATTGATCTGTACGATTTTAGCTTCTTTGACAGCCCCATTTTCTGGCTCAGGAATTCCACAAATGGACTCTCCAAATCCTCCTCTGAAATCCTTTTACTTTCTTCACCACCCTCATTCTCGAAATGCCCCTGCACCAGCTTGAAGAACCTCATCAACTGATTCTTCTCGGAAAAGCTCAAACTCTTATCCTTGAATATTGCACTTCGAGAGTCCGGCACATTCCTCAGATAGCCTTCACCATCGTCACATACAAAGCTCCCGTCAACACTTTTGAATTCCATGTACTGATTTATATCAGTTTTCAAAATCAAATCGACCATCTCATCGGCGCAGAACAAAACCTTGGGTCCTACTAAGTCCAGGCTAAACTTTCTCGACTTCTCAAGGACTTCCGGGGAGTTACTGTTAACCTCAACGGAGGAYTACAGGGGYCGAGGAGAGAGGGGTACAGTGTTGAATTCACTCGAGGAATCAGGTTGGATCTCAGCAAGAGGTGTGGTGGACTGCGAGTGTGTGTGGAGAAAGGCAATGAAGTCCTGGAGAGAAAGAGAGGCGAAGTGGCTGCCATAGAAAGGATTGGGGTCAAGGTGGAGAACAGATTTGCCGGCGGCGGAGGCTGCAGCGGCTAAGATGGACTCTGGGAGACCGGTGCCGAAGACGATTAGGTCGAAGTTGGTCGGTTCGATTAGTGGATAGGACGGTTTGTCTTCCATCACGGCGGAGGGAAATGTTGGATATCCTTCCGGCAGCAGAGAAGACGGGTTGGAAAATGGAGCGAACGGAAATTCGCAGCGGACGGAGTGATCTGCCTCCAGACCATAGATAAATAAGACAGTACTTAAAAACCCTTCCTAGTAGCTGAATCCTATGCGATGAACTATATAAAGTGGAGATGAGAGTGCACTCAATAATCATATAAATACCATCCAATTATAAACCTCCAAATAAAGCAAGCATTATTCGCTAGTTACTCCGCCATAAGAGTATATATATATATTCACCTCCTAATATCCGCCCAAATACCGTACAAATCAATCCAATCATAACGCGATTGTTACTCATACAGCCCCTCCTTCACAAAAACCACACAATCAAATATTATGGTATGTTCTATTTGTATTTCAATTTTATGTTTTAAGTTTTTTTCTTTTTTTTTGGTTCTGAATATCTATTTTATTTTAGAAATATCTTCTTTTTTGTCATTCTTTTAGTATTTTTTCAATAAATTTTAATTGTCATTATATATTAAATAATTTGTGCATTTTGAACTCTGTGAATCTTGCAATAATTTTCCCTTTACTTTAAAAATGCATATTCTCACACATTAAATAATTGATTACCAATGATAAATATAATTTTTTAATAAATTCGTCTTTGTGAATTTATTTTGTAAGACCCCAAAACCTAATACTTTTGACAAATCACCTAAGTTATAAAATAATAACTTGATCAACTATTTTAAATAACTAATTAAAAAACTTATAATTTTGAATTCAAGAACCACAATGTATGCATTTAAAACTATTTTCTATATGTGCAAGATAGAAAGGATTTAAAACCTAATAGAAAGTCAAAACAATAAGTTTTAATCAAACCACCTTGAAAAGAAATTCCTAGAGAAGATCCTATTTATTCTTTAACTCTATTTCTATAGCTTATCCAGCTGATTGTCCTTAATAAATTTGCTATTAATTCGAAAGTCTAAGACATATTAAGTCATGTTTGCGTATTTATTCATCCATCTCAATGCATAATGTTTCATTTATTCATAGTTAAAATTAGACTACTATTGATTTCTAGTAAATCATATATTTGCATCCTTAATTTTGTTACAAACCTATATATATATATATATACACATGTTCGACAATAAATCCATACCCTACCTAGGAAAGATCAAGCCTAGCCTTATCCACTTAACCATTCTTGCAAACTGAGCCAAACAACTCCCCCCGGTTTTGCCTTACCCAAATCAAAACCTTAGCAAGAAAATAAGTACATTTTGGCTTTTGATTTCCCTTAAATTCAAATTCTCTCTTTTCTTTCTTTCTCTCTATCTCTCTCTCTCTCTCTCTCTCTCTTTCTCAAAACCCATGTGATCGAAGTCTCTCCCTGCCACCTCAATTCAAAGTCATTTGGACTCTAATCCATGTAGCCAGTGCACCATCTCCAGCCATCCATTTGTATCACTTCACCCTACATTTGCATGAAAACTAAAATCCCAACCCATGTACCTTGTTTCCTTCACTAAGCAGTCTTCTGTATAACACCATATCTATTGGACTCCCTCCCTTCACCGAGCAAACATCAAAAGAACCTCAAAAACAATCAGCTACACTTTACTCCCCGAAACCAAGCTTGCATCTTGCAAGTTTCAAGTTCTGCTCAAAACAAGCATTCACCAAAAACCTTACCTACGCCCGCAACATTTCTCTCTTCCTTCACTCCTCATTAGACCTCTCTCTTTACCCTCCCAAACCGAGTTCAAGACAACTAATTCCAGAAACAATTGGACAATAGGAAGTTGAAGAAGCCTTCTGGATCGAGCTTGTGCTTGCGTTGCCTTGAAGATTATATTCATTTATACACTTGCATTCACCACTCATTCAAGAGCAAGTTTCTGGTATACCTTTTATTTTTCATAAGGAAAAATGGTTAGTGAAAACAGTTTATAAAACCACAATGAATATCGAACATGATTTGTGCTATAGATGAATATGCTATGATGTTTGAAAGATATAATTAAGTGTTYTATGCTGAGTTTACTTACTGTCTTATAGCTTGAATAGTATAGTTTACTTAGGATAAAATTTAGGGAATGAGTAATATATGATTAATATATGCTTGAAAACAGTTTTGGACATACAAAACATATATAACTCGAAACTGGTTTATTCCTAGCTATAAATGAATGATATGAGTATTGAATAATTACTATAGGATATCGGTAGAATGCTGAAAATTAATTATGAACCAACCGTGTATGATGTTGAGCTTGATTGAATCGATTTGAGGTTTATGCATACGATGAGCATTCAAAGGCTATTGGACTGTTATATGCAATGTTTGTTGGTTAATGGATGATTATATATCTCTGGAGGAATGCTATGAATGTTTATATAAGGTTGGAATATGCTTGGATGATTTTAATATGCATGACTAAATATTGAAACCATGAAGGAAATGATATATGGCAATAGCATGAATGTAATGACACTTTTTACATTTGATATTATCTGAAATTTTAGCATGAATTGTGTATTATTTATGAGTATAAAAATAAAATGGATATTGCTTTCTGTTTTATAAGAATATAATGGCTTGAATAGCATAATCGGTTAGGATAAGATTAGAAAAATATGGACATACTTGATATCTACTGGAAACCTGAAAATCGGTTTGACATGCTAGCTGATTTAGTACCATTGTTGCTTTAAAGCACTCCTTGGATTCTGGTTCATTTAGTTCATGTTACATAGCATTTCATAGTTTAAAACAAGCCAAAAATTAAAATAATATCCTTAGTAAATTATAAATTATGACCTTTACAAAAATACTGGACCATTGAAGTGTGATTTGCACCAACCTAATGTTTTGACATAATTACGGCTTAAATGAAATTAGGAAATTAACATATGATGCACAGTTAGAAATATAATTGTATTAAGACTAATTTAAGACTAATTTAGTTTGAATTGGATGTGCATCGCTTTGGTTATAAACTAATATTTGAAACCCTTTCATTTGAACTTGGCCAGTCTGGATGACTGGCAGAATACGAATTTATTTTGCAAATTATGGATTGATCACTAATCAAATTTATGCATAAAAGGTATGATTAGAAATCTAGGGATTTTAGGAGCATTTTGGGACTGACCTTGCCTAATTTTGATAAGTAGAACTCAAAACATGACTAAAACATTAGAGGTGTGTCATTCTACCCAAACTGTTGTGACCCTTACCTAGTTACCTCACATTTAATGATTTCGTATAATTTTAGAAATTAGATGAATGTCTTGATGTATATAACTCTGGGAATTCTGAAATTTGATTTACTATAAGTGAAACCTTAGATTGGTGCTATAGATAATCACAGTACATAAGTAATTCCAGGAACCTCGTAGTTAAATCATAACTTGGATTTTTTGGATCAAGATTTAAACCGAGTTACTCTAATTTGAAAGACTTGTTCGTTAGGTTTCTAATTAGATCCAATTTGTAGACCATCTATTTTGGAAACTCAATGTATAAGTCAAACCTTCAACCCTATCCCTTACAATCAATAGCTTAAACACTCTAGTGATTTTAAGTGTTGGGCGGCCAACTTRAACTCTAAATTAGATGATCTTCGTTTAGAAACATTCCCGTTTTGGGATCATTTTGTCTACAGATCTCGCGTAAATTTCACAATCTACAATTCAAATATGACATGCAAACAGACTTAACCTGGTAGGACCTCATTCGTAATCAGGACTCTTGGATCTTTTCAATTCTTCTAGAAAATATCAAATCTCTTAGAATTACATCCTATAGGTATTCTAGTCCTTTCGGACCCTAATTTTCACTTAGGAGGTTATCCGAACTTAGGATCTGAATCTAATTTCTCGTGTCACGCTAAAGGATAGTGCAGCAAATTTCATTATTTGAACTCTACTTTAAGTATGGCAAGAAGTGCAATTTGGATAAATTACTCACATGAGGATACTATTAACTTAATTWTAGGTTTCAAGCAATATCTAAGAAGCGCATATTCAAGTGAGTCTCCTCAAAAACATATTGCATAAATGTGTTTATCAAATACCTTCAAATGCCTTAGAGAAAATATATAGTCAATATTTGAGAAATAATAAATGATTTCCATTTTTCTAGAAAAGTCTTTTTTACTTACGTCTATTCTATAAAAGAACATGAAAAATAGAGCAGTGTAATTTGATATGAACCGTGGCACTTGACTCTCCTAGAATTAAAAATTGTTTTTCTACCTTTAAAAGTTTGCATGACTTGATATTGAAAAATGTTTCTCCTTTTGAGATCACTACTTAATTGGTTGATCGAATTGACGTATCGGAAATCACTAATTGTGATGTATATTGGAATTGAGTACTCAATTGGCAATCTCTGAATAACTAATCTAGCGGAAAAAGTGATGTGCTTGGATGGTCGCCAGTACAAGTACCTCTTGAACTAGTACGGGGGACAGTATCAGAGTGAACCAACATTTGACCAACGACTGTGCTATCAGTAGCACTAGGAATGCATCGGCAGACATCAGTGTCACTAGGCATCCAGGTCTGATTGAAGACATTTGTACCTTGGTTAGGAGGTTTAACTCGGGGCCAGGTGGTGTACCTAAACTAGCGAGTACTAGACTCCATATGATGTTGTCTCTACTGTAAATGTCTGAATTAAGTTACTATTACTAGAGATGACGAATTTCGAAAGTAGTATTCTCGTTCACAATTCACATGGTTTACAATTTCAAATCTTTTACAAAGTGATCATTTTKCTAAAATATGTCCTTACTCAAAAAATTATTTCTGAAAATTATTTTCTTTGTATTTACTTGGGGAAACGTGCTCTTGATATTAAAACTCACTTTGCACCCGCACGGAACTCACTGAGCTTCGCTCATATGCTTTCTCATGTTTTACTGACAGGTATATAATCATCTGTTGCTTGAGGAATTTGATGTCTCAGAAAGTTGAATTTGTCTAGACTCATTCTGCGTTTTCCTATTGTATAAGCTTTGAGATGCCTTGATTGTAAATATCACATTATTAGATGAGTTTAGATGACTTTATTTGATGATTTACATGCTTATACTGACTGGCAAGAGGCACGCGACGATTCATTCAGCGTCAATGAAACCCAGGGGATGGCGAAGTCATCACACATATAGAATAGTAAAACATCAATTTAACACTAAGTTCAATAAAAGATGACACACGATTACATATTCATATAGTAATGACATACAAAAAGACATTAATTCATATAATCATATACCCCTTGAATAGTCATTAACGTGTAGCAATTTGCAGCTTCAACATATCATTTAGAATAATGCTAGAAACACAGTGTTATGAAACTAGTGATATATAGKATCAGTTATTAATTTAGGKTATTAATAGCATATCAACACAAAATGAAAACGCTCAATCCACTGGAAAATGAATTTGAAAATGGGACTATGTTTCTTGTACAAGATTGTGTTGTTGGCAATAGTTTTGAATCTTGAAAGTGAAGCATTCTAGATGGGAATAGACATCGCGTTATTATATCACTTGGGCTAGGGAATTATAATGAGAAAATCACAATTGGGATAATTATCATTGCGTTATTATATCACTTGGGCTAGGGAATTATAATGAGAAAATCACGATTGGGATAATTATCATCGCGTTATTATATCACTTGGACCAGGGAATTATAATGACAAAAATCATGATTGGGATAATTATAATCATCCCACTCGTGATTTTCTCATTCTAATTGCTGGACCCAAGTGATATAACAATGCAATGTATATTCCCATTTGGAATGCTTTTAATGGCATCATTGATGATTTTGAACTCATCATGTTCATCAGTTCTAACCTTAATGACTTTGACATTGGCCTCTGTTGTCGTTAGATCGGGGTCAATCATCCCAATCGTGATTTTGTCATTATAATTCCCAAGTGATATAATAACGCAGTGTCTATTCCCATTTGGAATGCTTTTAGTGGCATCACTGATGATTTTGAACTCGTCATGTTCATCGGTTCTAACCTTAATGACCTTGACATTGGCCTCTGCCGTCGTTAGATCGGGGTCTAGTGTGCCCTTCTGATCTATGTAGGGTTTGACCTTGCTCTCAAACCACCTATTTAGTTAGGACTTGTCTGAGGGTATCATATCATCAGAAATAACTAATAGGATGACGATAAGGATGATGATGACGACAGAGATTGCCTCAAAAATAATGTTACTCATATTTTGGATTAAAGAGATAGACGCAAAGAAAGCAGTGTATTAGCATTATATGAACTAAAGTCTCAATTTATATAATGGCAATTGTATGAAATCCATCAAGCTTGATTGGTGGGTGGAAACACCTATTCCCTTTAGATGTCTAAAGTTTAGTTGGATATAGAGAAGGATTCGATCAATGCATTGATTGCAGGACATCTTGAGTATGGAAACTCCCATTTCAGTCATAATAAGTGCTTTAGGATTGCAGATTTTGGGTGTTCTATTGGATCTAATATGCACTTTGCAATGAATAACATCATTGAAACTATTGAAAGCAAATACAAATCGAACAATGAAAACTCGTAGATACTAAAATCCATGTCTTCTTCAATGACAACGTCCATAATAATTTCAATACTCTATTCAAAAAATTTCCTACAAAAAGGCAGTACTATGCTGTAGGTGTGCCAGGTTCATTTCACGGGCGGCTCCTGCCTAGTGTCGTGCTACATTTCGCGCTTTGCTCCACTGCATTGCATTGGCTCTCCAGGATCCCAAGAGAAGTGACASATAAACACTCTCTTGCTAGAAACAAAGGCAAAATCCATTATACTAGAGTTTCTAATATAATAGATAAACACTCTCTTGCTTGATCGGAACCCAAGGCATATTCTACTCATTTTAGGAAGGATTTCAATTCGTTTCTAAATGTCAGCGCACAGGATCAAGGAGGACTCATGATACTAATAATACTTTATTTCCCAAATGGAGTTCAAGTCTGAGTCTAGCATGGAGGAGAACTTCGACATTCTGGGTTCCTGCCTTATAGACCTAACCAAAATGGTGAGAAATAAATCAAGAAAAGGGATTCTTAACATAATAAATCATTCCTAGAGAAAATTTATCCAAAAAAAAAAAAAAGGAAGGAAAAAGAATAAGTATTGCAACTTCTCAATTCTTTGACGACACTCRCTTGACAGTATAGAGCTGAAAGCTTAATTCTCCTTMTAGGGTGTCATCAATGAAGATTCAGTGCATTCATTCAATTTGCCTTTCTATTACACATCACCCTCGGAGCTGAAAACATTGATCGAGGCAAACGGGTTTTTTGATATTCTAAAATAACAGAGAAGTTGGCCTGCCCCAAGAGACATCAAAAGCCAAACCTTCACATCTGTTATCTTCAACTCCGAGTTGTCATAGGAGGACTCATCAGGGAACATTTCGGCGAAGAGATCATCCGAAACTTGTTTTAACTTCATAAGAAGAAATGGGATGAAAATCCAATCCTATGTGATGAGAAAGTACTGGAAGGAGGCTAATTATTTTTTTTCCCAAGAGGAATAACACACTTCAAGAACCATAAAACTACTAGCCATATACGTGTCCAAACATATCAAAGAATAATCAAGATCAGCCCCAAGGATGATAGCTGTTATTCAGAAAAACTTCACAACAAAAATAATTAAAAAAATGAAAAAATTTAGAAGATATCCCCGTCAATCAAAAAACCTCTCAAGAAATTCTTGAATKAGAACAACATCAAAAGACAAAAGAAATATGAATCTTTTAGTAGCAAATGAGAATGGGAAAACAATAAAAACCATTAGGTTGAGTTACTATCCAGGCCTTTACTAGCCTTTTGACCTCAATGTTTCTCCAGCTTGATGAAAATAAAGTTTTGAGTGACAAACACACGAAGATGCAAAATAAAAAAAGAGGAAAAAGTCAACTAGCTTTATCATTTTAATCTACCTCAAATAAGCTCCAGACTGTTCGTTTAGAAGTCCTAACACTTCTAAGTTTGTGCCCATCAGAGGATTGCCCAAAACATTCCACTATAAGTTTTAGCATTCCATCCATAGATATGCTTCAGTCAAAATTTTATCTACAAAAATAAAAATAGAATTAACCTTAAAAAGCTCTAAAGAAGAGTTAGTGGCGGAGCTAGAGTTTTTGCTCAATGAAAAAAAAAAAAATTAATGAAGTTGACATGTAAATAATTTAATAATAAAGATAACTTTAAATGAGATATATACTAGAGTAATTCTTTATGGGTTTTTATATCCTGAAACTATCACAGTGACTTCATTATCAATTTTTTTTAAAAAAAAGGTCTCTCCCTACATAAACAACAAAGATATCACTCATCCACACGTCTCCATCCGGTAGAATTCATAAATAAAATACTCTCTCCAACACTTATTATCAATTTATCATTCATAATATTCATTACAAAAAATACTCTCTCCAGAGTAATAATAGCAACTGGTAGAATTCATACATAAAAGAAGACAAGAATGATTAAAATGCCCACAACCAAATAGTATAAAATAATAGTTTTAACCTGCAAAACCTATCAAATGAAGAAATTGTGGTTCCTCTAGAAAGCAAGGTGCATCAAAAAATAACCAAATGTGAATGAAATGCAAGACAATTTCTTAAATGGAGAAGGAGATCAACAAGTAGTAATTGCTCAAATTAATAGGGACATGCCATGATTGATTAGGGCTTTTTTTATGTAACGAATGCAAGCCTTTTTTCACTTTAGCCCATGACAGTAGTCTTTGTTTCTTATAATCAGTGTGATCGACGACCAAACTAATCAGTGTGAAAAATCCAGTGCGATCATTGGACCACAGGGGTTAAACCTACCTTCACCCCAGAGAATAGTAGTCTTGAATGAGAAATGCACAATTTTTCTGCCTCTTGGCATCGCGATTATCGAAAAAAGAAAATCAAAGGAAGCACAAAAGGACAGAAATATTCCAAACGTAATATAACMCGGACTTTCTTGACGACGTATAAAATTCTCATAGAGGAATTTTATCAAATAGGTTTAAGGCTTTTGAATATTAAGTATTGATGACAGGAACATATCATTTTTTCCTAGAAACAAATGTTTCTAGAAATAAAATTTGACCACCGTTTTCATCAAAAATGAAAATGTAACTATWAAATTCCAATTACTTAATCAAGTTATCTTAATGAAGTAAAATGCTAAAAGCACCAGTAATGTTTATTTTTTCTTAGACGCCCAATAACTTTTTGGCTAGTAGCGAGGAGTTAAGTTCTTGACTATTGAATATAAGGTATAAACGTGCTCAAAGAAAAACTATATTATTACCATTGCCAGACATTAATGGCAAGGATTTTGTTTCCTAAATCCTTCAACACCTCTATAAGTAATTTAAAATAACTATATAAATATACCTAGCGTATAATATAAGAAGGAAGAAGGGATTCATAATACAAAAGAAAAAGAAAAAAGAAAGAAACAGTAATGATATAGGCTTAAGCAAACAAAACAGCATAGGCATAGGCACGAGAAAAAAAAAAAAAAAAGAACAAATCCCTTTTGCACGGGACAATTGGAGGAAAAAGTGGCATGATAGGAAAGCTTCAAAAAAAAATTTTAGGCTCTGTTTGTTTTAAGGATTTCAGTGAGGAAAAGGGAAATAAGGAAATACTTAGGAAATTTAAAATCCACATATTGTTTCATTAGCTAGAGAAAATATTAATTTCTTTATATTCATCGCATTTAGGAAAAAAAATTATGTTTAGAAATACTTATCACTTTATAGAATCGYTAAAATATTTATCAATTTTCTTTCTCAATTTACCCTTTCCTAATTTTATAGATTTATACTAAAACAAAACAATTAACTAGTTAAAATTTTCATGCCTCAGACTTTAGAATGAAAGGCTGTTAAATAATTCATCCCCTTAATTCAAGAATTTGTATAGCTAAATTCCATCCCTATTCTCATCGATTGACAAGTAATCTTCATATTCATCCATCAACTTTCAATATGGAGAAAAATAGAGATTTGAAACCTTTGATAAAGATTGCAAATCTTTCATCTAGGAAGATTGAGAACCCTTCATCTATGGTGTTCCCAGAATCTTCTTTGTACAAGATATCTCTTGATTGAATTAAGATTTTAGAATTCAACTCCTCRACAGCCTTTTAATCATTTCCAATTTTCGCAACCTCATCATTCTCCRCAATGTCTCCATCCCCAAATTCCTCTATCCTCTCCTACCTCTCCCCTGCTTATTATTTGCCCTTCKATTTTCTCCCAAACTCTCCGAACTTCCTTTTTTCCTCAACACCCAAGTAATCCTCAAACTCATTTTTTTCATTTCTTTCGTCCCAATTAGCAAAATCATGTCCATTCCCTCACTGAACACTTTAAATTAGCCTGACTACCTCCGGAGATGACAAGCAATGATTTCATGATATCTCTTGTAAATTCATAATTGAAGGCCCTGAGGTGGTTACAATTGCTGATAAAGAAGGAACGTCCTCATCCCAATTGAAGAGTAATATAACATCCCTAGCCAAATTTGAATAACCCAATTCTCTTAAGGTTATTGTACCTGTAATAAACGTACCAGGCCAATATAAGTAGCCCAGTCTAAGTGAAACAATTGAATGAAGAACAAATTCAATTGGCACCATGGCCCAATTCCACTCGTTAGGAAAAATCTTCTTCAAGACCTAAACAGTCAAGCAAGATCCAAATTATTAGTAGAGTTTATGCAAGGAGCTGTGATCTCAAGGGAATCTTCTAGATAGCGAATCACCTCATTTCTTAATAAATTTTGCTATAATTGAATAAGCAAGGAGAGCTGTAGATGCTGTGCGAAATCTAAATGATATAAATATGGCCCATGATTGTAAGGTAAAGTTAAACAATAAAATTTAAGAGAATGTTTCTCTTCTATCTYGCCTTCTTCTCTAATTCTTCTCGAATAATGGTGTTTTCACAATTTTCTCTGTACAAGTTATCTCTTGATCTAATTAAGGTTTCACAATTCAACTTCTTTACAACCTTCTCCTTGTTTTCAATTTTGCAACCTCATTCTCAATGTCTCCATCCCCAAATTCCTCTTCCCTCTCCTACCTAGCCCCCATTTYTTATTTTCCTTTCCATTTTCTCCAAAKCTCTCTGAACTTCATTTCTTCCTCAACAAACTTGTAGTCCTCAAACTCATAATTTCCCTGTCTTTCTCCACAATTAGCAAAATCATGTCTGTTGCCGCACTAAACCCTTTAAATTCTGCCTGAATGCCTTCGGAGATGACATGCAATGATTTCATGTTATCTCTTCTAAATTCATAATTCAAGGCCCTAAGATCGTTACAAGTACAGATAGAGATCGAATGTAACACCCCCAGATTAAGAAACTCTATCCTAACCCAAGAATTTCACCATTCATTCACTGACACAAATTTGCGGAAATTCAAAAGAATTTAAACTAAATAAGAAATACTTAATAATAAACAAAAACCATTCTAGTTAACTACCATCTTAGTCCATAACATTRATTTAAATTAACTTCAGGGTATTATGGTTTGCCCACAAGCGACCTCCTCGCACCATCTGGCTACACATCACCTGAAATGCAAAATGAGAGAAATGGAATGAGTTATAAAGCCCAGTAAGTAAATCTCATGCATGAATGCATGAACATGCCCTACATGCCATGAATTATAAAAACTCACTTTTTCAATGAAAACCTTCTAACCATTTCCATTTTGTAACCTTTTTCACAAAATCTTTCCTTTCAAAATGTATAACTTGTAAAACATTTCCTTTCATTACATTCGTGAGCTCACTGAGTGTAACGCCTAGCTATTAGGCTTGCAGTGGTTCATTCTTATTTGGAACCCGATTACATTCCTACTGATAGTATCGCAGAGCAGTTAACATCACATTTCTTTTCCTTGCATCTTTTCACCTCCAAAGAGGTGAACATTCCATTCTTCCCTACCCTCCAAGAGGGTAGGGTCAGGTGCGCCGGTTTCCCACGTCTAATTTTCCACTCACATTTTTCATGGCTAGGTTTACACTCCTTTCCGAAAACTTTAACACTTTCCTTTAAAATTTCATTTCCTAAACCATTCACATCTAAATGTATGAATGGTTATGCCAAGAATGATGTAGAACACTAACTACATGCCCATGACATGAAATGCATACAATTGTAATTAACATGCCATTCGATATAAAAACAGTACAAGATATGAAACTCATGAATCATTCCACACAATTAACACATCTCATAATACAATTTCATACCGCCACCACATAACACCTAACAAAAGAGATAGGCGGTGTAGGAGTTTACGTGCATAAAATTCATATACAACAAATTAAACTATCTAAAAGAATTCAATTACATCCATTCATAAGCATCAATGAGATGTGAGAATTTACTTACCTAGAACTCAGATTCAATAACAATCACACATATACGTTAATGAGAATGCGAGAGTTTACTTACATAGAACTCAGACTCAATACACATTCAATTCACYTAAGAGCAATTATAACCACAACACATATATGTTTATGAGAATSTGAGAATTCACTTACCCGGAGTCCTTTACGTTACAAGATTCTTATTTGAATTGCGAAGTAAAATCCCTCGACTATTCTCAATGTTAAGGCACTCGAAACGACCTAACTTTGATTACAGAAAGAAAATCCATTTAGTACGACTATTAGATATTCAGGGTTTATTCCAACAATGTCATTTGCCAATTATTAATCCATACTTAGTTCCCACATTACCAATTATCATGTCTTTTAAGGGTACAATTTCAACTCCTTAGCTCGAGTATTAAACTTAATCTATGTTCTCCCACCAATTTTACTTTAGGATATAATTTCATAGGTCATAAATTTCAATATCAAATATTAATATTTTCACCTTTTAAGTCCACAAAGTCCAAGTGTCTCGGGAATGGTACTGGGTTCTCGYGTGTGCGCTCAAGCAGCGCACGCAACAGTCCTGGGCGTCTGAGCYTCTGGGCATCTAGGTGTCGAGTGCCTGGGGGCTGGGCGCCCGATGGCTCTGGCACTAGCACCTGGGCYCGAAGCGCCTGGGTGCTTGCTGAGRGCCTTTCTTCTGGAAACCGGTACACAGGGCTTCGATCTGACAGGAAGTTGAAGCCTATCGARGATGGTGATCAAATTTGGGCAGAACGATGACCGACAAGGAGCTGGCTAGTCGTGCAGCAGAGCATTCGAGCMGCGGCAAGGGATTTTAGATCCAATKGAGGAAGAAGCAGATCCGGATGGCTCCATTGCGTCGAGCAGCCGAGAACTGTCCGTCCTCTTTCCTGGCGACACTGTTGAGCAGAGAAGACGAAGAAGAAGACGATTTTCAGTAGATACGGATCGCGTGCCTCTGGAGTGCAGCAACCCGCCGCGGCGTAACCAGAAGCTGCGAGCAGCAGCCGAGGACGGACGATGGTTGCGAACTAGTAGGCAAATCTGGAAACTAGCAGCTCCAGTGGCACAGATCTGGGCAACTCGTAGCGACACGAATAGGTGGTCAGCGGTCTCGGCGAGCGGAGGACGGGCAACCTCAGGCACGGTGAGCAACAGAGCAGTGGGTCGAGCGGCTAGGCTGTGTTGCGAGGCTTGGATCTGGACGACCTCAAGCACGGRGATGGAGACGACAACCGAGCGATGGTGGATCTGCAAGGAATGGCTGTGTGAAGAGGATGAATGGCGATTAACAGGCAACGGCAGTCCTAGACGACAGCAGCAGTGAGAAGAAAAGAAGAAAGAGGCGGGTAGGGTTTGGGACGGCAGCGGCATAATGGGGTGGAAGAAGATGGTTTAGGATTTCTTCTATTTTTCTTATTTTTCTTTTTTTTAACTTGGGCCCTAACCCAAATCTTTTGGGCCTTCCCATTCGTAACTAATCCAATTCATTAAATTAAATTCAACGGGCCTTTTTTCTATAAAAATTTAGTTTTTCGAATAAAAATGAATAAGCCCAACGAGTCGAGCCTCTAACCAACCAAGGGCCTTAATCCGACAACACGATAATTTCGCACTTATTAACGTACAATTAAATCATTAACCACATTGAAATTTATCCAACCCTAGTTGGCACACAAATTCACAAGATCAAACAAAAATCCATAAAAGAAATCTTAGGTATTACATCGAATGTCCTCATCCCAATTGAAGAGTAATACGACATCCCTAGCCTAATTTGAATAACGCAATTCTCTTAAGGTTATTGTACCTCTTACAAACATACCAGTTAAATATGAGGAGCCCAATCTAAGTGAAAAAAGTGAACCTGAAGGACAAATTCAATTAGCACTAGGGCCCAGTTCGACCAGTTAGGAAAACTTTTCTTCAAGGTTTAAACGATCAAGACAAGCTCCAACATGGTTAGAAAGTTTATGCAATGAGCTATGACTTCGAGGAAATCTTTGTAAATCCCTAAAAATTTTCAGCTAATATACGTTAACATGAAATCTCGCACAACGCGATTATGTGGAAAGCTGAGACATTGACAAGTTAGAAAAATGTCGAAATTTTAGAATATTTCTTGAATATTTATTTAGTTATTAATTACTAATTATTTTAAATGATCGAGACGTAGTTTTGATTCGTTTATTAAAAGGAAATCTGGACAATAATATTTTATTAGAAGAAAACGAATCCTAAAATTATTTAAAATAATAATAATATCAATTTTTATCTTTTATCATTCTATTTTTCCTTTATTAATTTTTTAATGCATTTTTAATTGTATTGTTCCTTGTCCAAAGTCACCAACGCTATAGCATCTTTATCATTTTCTTACAATTTGTTACCATTTTCTTACTTCCTTTTTCTATCATATAACTTTTTAATGCTTTCTTGGTTGTCTTCACCGCCATCAACTCCTAGTCTTTCTTTACTTATTTCTTCTCCTTTCTTTTATTCTTTTTCTRATTCATGTTCTCATCGGATTCTTTGCTTATCGCACCACCCCCTCATCTTCTATAATCACCTTTCATGCATCTTCAAGCTGTTTAGCTTCTTGACTTTCTCTCCACCGTTTTCCTTATCTTTCTGTTGCCTCCTCTTTCTCATTTTTCTTTTGCTTTATTCGTTCCTCAGCAACCATCACATTGTAAGTATATTTTTCCCTTTCCCTTTGATGTTTGCTTTTAAGCTTATTTTTCTTTTCTTTCGTGATTCTTGTTTCTTTGCCTTCCGTTGTTATGCATTGGGGAAGGGGGGAAAAGGTAGTTTGTTAGGCTCTACTAAATGTTCCAGAAACAGGTTTAACAAAATCTATTCTTGTTTTAATAATTTGAAAAGCAATTATTTCAAGATTATTAGTTTGCTCCTTGAACTTTGTGGTTGGTTGATGGACGTTATCCAATTTTCTCTATGGGTATCATTACCATTTGACGAATTAAGTATCTCAAATTGAGTTGGCAGCAGCTAGAAGTCTTTTCTTTGGAAATAAGTATGATAGGGGAAATAATTAATAAAGTTCCTTTATTAAGTGACGTGGCTAATGTTGGTTGCGATGTGTCCTTTCTTCTATACCAAGTCTACTCAGATCATTAAGAAACTTCAATCATGTTTAGCCATGTTTGGAAATCCATGGACCYAGTCAGATATTTTTCGTATCAAAATATTATATTTATTAGGTTCTTGTGTTTCCTTTGGACTTCAAATAAATTCTTGTAACTGAGTCTTCCAATTAATAGGTCTTTTCATTAACATTCAGTGACATTCTCTTTTCCCTGCAACCAATYTAGCCTTTATGGTGTATGCTTCAGTTTTTCCTTGGTAAAATTCACTTGATAGAAGCTGGATGGACAGATGTTAACATAATGCAACTAGTCAAGAAGAAAGTAGCTTCTGTTGAAGTTGCCAATAGTTATACTTATTGTACAAGTTATTTTGTAGAGAATGTTGAAGCACATATGAGGTTTGCTGATACTTCGGTGTAATAAAACTTCTTATACTAACCTTTTGCCAAGTGAAGGAACTCAAACTACTATTCCTTTTAAACTGCTTGTCATTTKAAGATAAGAACTCAATTTTCCAAAAATTCTAAATCCGGTTTCACTAGGATCTTAGGATCTCGGGTAACGATTAGGGAATTATTTTCCWATAATTATCGTAGTCTTATTATAAGACATAACTAAAACGATCTCTTATAATTTGACTATAGGACACGATAATCAAGAAAGGGTAAAAGTTCAATATACAAATTTAGGATACCCGGTGAGTCCTACCATCTTATAAACTTCCTAAAATATGTGGTTTGGTGAATCGTAGTCTAAAAAGAAGGTTTCAAGACATTTCGAATATTTTAAACAAGAATGATCTTCAAACTCTTTTGGGAAACTGTGTTATCTATTATTTCTAATGCTTTTACACATCATAGATTTTATATCAGTATGATTTGTCACATGAATTGTTCTATTCAAATAACACGTTTACTCAATTGACACGAAAACATGGTTTTGAATATCYAATGGCTATTTTTAGAGTTGGCATTGTATTAATTGTGGATTCCAAGATTTCATTGACTTATTTGCACATCAAGCTTGTTATTGATATAGAGTTGAAATATGTCCAGTGAGAAAGTATTGCGATTGGCTGGTCCCCAGTGCGAGGTCCTCTTGAGCTGCCTGCACGACAGTACTTCAAAAGTTATCAAATGACCAAAATCGGTGGATCATACCTATAGAAATCCGAGACCGTATTAGACGGATGATTGCATCATATGGTACCCATGGTAATTGTTGGACAGTCGTACCCCTAGTTAGGAGGTTTAACCAATGGAGCGGGTGACTCCTATAGCCACAGCTAGCCGGCTTACTTGCTACTGTACATGGAGCTTGATTGAAATTGCATGCGTATTTGAGATAAGGTTGGTAATTCTTGACCATATAAAGTGAATCTCTTATAGTTAAGGTTTGTTTTTTTTTCCCCCTTCTATCTTGCATGGAACATTTTATTAAACTGAGCATGTATATTATGTTCCAAAACTGAGTTCTTACACTACTACGATTTTCTAATATTTCTACAGGTATATTTTTTGATAAAGAATGATTTGATCTTTTCTTATTCGAATAGTAGTGCCATGAATTTTTTAATATTTTCTACTAAAATTGTGCACTATCACATACGCACGGGACTCACTGAGCCTAGCTCACTCAATTTTCACATGTTTTAGTGACAGGTACAGACACTTAGAGGGTTAAAGTGACTTCTGGCTTGGAAGAGTTACGCCGTATATTGATTTTTTGATGCCTAGATATTTCTAATCATTTGTAATGGTTAGTGTCTATAATGTCACTTGAGAGTTGTACTCTCATATATTGGGGATTATATTGTGGAGTTTAGTTATATATATTTGGGGAATGTAAATATTGTAAGATTATGTACTTARTGAGACATTAATATTCTATTTGTGGTTTAGATACTTTGAATGTTCAAGTGCATTGACTGTCGAGAGAAAGACGACACCTGTACAGCCCTAGCGGCATCTAGGGGAGGTTGGGTCGTCATAATCTTCTAGATAGCAAAGCACTTATTTTCTTAACAGACTCTGTTATTACCAAATGAGTAATGTGGGTTGTGCATGTTTTGGAAAATTTAGATGATATAAATATGGTCCATGACTATACAGAAAAGTTGAAAAAATGAATTAAAGATAATGTTTCTCTTCTGTCTTGCCTTCTTCTCTGATTCTTCTTGAAAAATTGTGTTCTAACAATTTCCCTTTCCAAGTCATCTCTTGACTGTAGGTTTTAGAATTCAACTTCTCCACAACCATCTCCTCATTGCCAATTTCTACAACCTCATCATTCTCCTCAATGTCTCCATCCTCACTTTCCTATTTCCTATCTTACCTCCCCCCCACTTATTATTTTCCCTTTCATTTTCTCCCAAACTCTCCGAACTTCCTTTGTTCCTCAAGCACCCTAGTAGTCCTCAGGAGTTTATGAGTCATGGTCATATCTAAGTTTCCTAAAAGCCCATAAAATAGTATAAGGGATCATCAAAGCTAAAGCCAATTTGCAAGAAGAAACAAAAGATTCTTTCTTCAGGAATCAAAAGAAAAGCTAAGAAAGAAACAAAGGGAAAAAAAGGGTTATATCTAGTGAAAATACCCATATTTGAGGCGTTCAGTAGATACATAAATGACTAAACATCAAGGAAGCACAAGTATTCAAGAATATCCATAGACCAAAAGAAAAATTTATTGATGAAGAACTACATGCTTCTTATTGATTTTTTCAAACTCTGCCGTGAGTAGAGCCCTTCCTTTCTTGMCATTTTCCATAAAAGGTTTCTCGATTTTGTACTCTATGAATTTTGTATTATATCCTTTGTACTCTMAGTAAAGATAGCCTTGAAAATGTTACATTAATTGGTGTCATAGTTTAACCACAGCAAAATGTCAAGGACAATCCATTGATGTGCAGTGATGTACACTTTGGAGTTGTATTCGTTGATGCGRAGGGATATACAATTGATCAAGCAAATTTTAAGTGAAACTGCATTTGAAATTTGTATTTCTTTTATAAAGTATAGCTGATGCAAAGTTAGCATATTCTAATGCAAATCTAAATATATAATTTTTTTATTCTCCTACAATAGTGTTATTATTAGATAGTCAAATTTGACCAATATGCTGATTTCAAGAAAATAAAAATGAAAAATGATGTTACTAAATAAAYTGGAAAGTGTTATTTACAAAAGCCTAATTAACTGAAAGATGTTTATTGTCTTTTTTATGAACTTTATGTGTTGCAATGAATAATGGAATTATTTTTCTGAACTACAATGAAAATAACTTTCCTCTTTTATTGTTGGGAACGATTTATTGAGATGGTACGTGATAGAAGGAAGGATTCCAAAGACTCCTAGGAAGTTACATCCACTAGAACTACAAGTAAGACCCACTCTAATCTAGGAGATAATGTTGACGTMGGGCTAGATGTGGTGGGAAGAGTGAAATATGTTAGAGTYTATGGTTTCGGAGCTTGTGTTAAAAAGCTACTAAATGTTGATGGTTCCACGATGCACACTCCGAACTCTTTCACAGGATTCTGATGCAATTCTCCAGTGTCAATCTTTCAAAGAAGTCATCTGTGGACAAGTCCAAATATTACAAGATGAGCATGCAAAACAAATTAAGGATATGCAAGAAAAGCATAGAAAGTTTTGGAGGAAATGAGTAGCTCAAGTTATAGATTAATGAGATGCATCGGATCCACCCGGCACAATATCTTGAGTTATGCACTAGGTTAGGGGTTAATCTCATTGACCATGTTGTTGATAACGGGGAAAACTCCTTCTAGGATGATGATTAGATATTCCATTTGTATTATTATCTGGCTTTGCATATTATTTAAAAACTGCATATGGAATTAATTTATGGTGGATGCTTAGACATTAACATTATACTTATTAGCTTGAAACTTTGTATCATTCATAGTTATACGTTTAGTTCAGTATTTTCTTGGATATTAAAGAATTATATTTTTTGATATTGGGTAAATACAATTAAAATTTCTCATAATTAAAATAAAATGTAGATAAAGTAGAGATGTAATTGCATCTCAAGTTTAAAATAATAGTCATCTCTAAAATGGGAACGAAAGAGATATGTCTCGAAAATTAATCTCTAAATAGAGACATGAAGTGAATATCAAATTGTCTCTAAATTTTTCTTCAAATAGAGATGCTATTGCATCAAATCATCTATAAGTTAATCGATAGTTCGAGACAAAATTATAGCTACACTGGTTTCTAAAGTTGTCTCCATATAGAGATGATATTTATTTTATATCCATCTGTGAATTGATCTCTAATTAGAGACGAATTCCTTTCCATATCTGTCTCTATTTTCTCTCTATTTAGAGATGAATTTGAGATGAATGAAAATTATATTTCATCTCTATGTTAGAGTCAAATTCAATTCCATTTTTTCCTCTAAAATGGAGACTAACTAGAGACGAATTTGTTATCACATGAAGTTAATTGACTTTGACCTTTGACTTTTAATTTGGAGACGGATTTTTTTTAGAGATTGATATTTTCTTCTCCAAATATTAGAGACAAATTGAAAAATTCGTCGCGATAATTATAGATGACGGTTTCTCTAACGGATTAAAACCAATCTCTAAGTCATCTCTAACCTCGGATTTTGCCATTTCCAAAAGTGTATATTGTACATATTCCTTAGAGGTTATACATAATATCGCTCAATTCTTGTTAAGACAAATGCTACATCAAGTACAATAAAATTAGATATGAATACATAAAGTTTGCTCTATAGGGCTCAGCCATGCTATGGAGTATGAACATATAAAGTTTAATGTTTTTTCTGCTCATGTGCGCATTATTGTATAAAATATTTGACAAAATGAACATTTTGGACCATTACATTTGGACATAATGATAGTCCTTTCTTCCTCATTACGTTTATTTACATTAGGTTAGTAAATTAGTGATACATGGAAAAGAATGTACTCTTAATTGGTGTATAACTACAATGATTCTTTTTTTGGTAAACTTATAAAGTAAACATACTTTGTTTCAGATATTTTGTGACCACTAAATTGAATCTTTAATAATTTATGAATATATGTGATCATTTGTCCAAGTGAAAGAATGTTAGATTAATTTCTTAAGTCGCCTTCGTGACCACATAAGATAAATTTTATTCATGTATCTAGCTTATAAATTAATAGAAGACAAATGAAATGGATTATAAGTACAATAATCAAAGTCATATACTTAGTATTAAAAGATTCAATGACCAAAGTCATCAATCTACCGTGTGTTCATTAACTCAACAAATTTCAATAATACATTAAACATATACAATAATATTTTATACACATGCATTTGGATTCATTATGAAATTCATGTACCTAGGAGGAAGATTAAGAGTACCCAATTGGTATCCAAGATGGGAAAGGTCACTTATGATGAATATAAATAGGGCTCTTGATCATTGTACATTTATATATATACTTACACATTAAATAATTGATTATCAATGACAAATATAATTTTAATAACTTATTCTTTATGAATTCATTTAAAACAATAAAACGTCAATTTGACACTAATATAAATAAAAATTGAGATACAATTATACATTTATATTGTAATGATATACATAAAATAARAATTAATTCATGCAATCATATATCCTTCAATAATCATTATAATGTGTAGCAACTTGCAGCATCAGTACGTCATTTTGGATAATGCTAAAAGAAGTGGTATGAAACTAGTGGTATATAGCACCACTTATCAATTTAGCATGTATAGAGCAGATCAACACAAAATGGAAACTTTCAATTCACTAGAAACTGAATTTGCAAATGGGACTTTGTTTCTTGTATAAGATTGTTTTGTTGTCAATGGCAACTCTAAATTTTGAAACTTACCCGCTCAATCAAGTTTGTTTCTTCACTTAGTCTTGAATTGTCAATCAGTCTCATTCCTGTGATGATTTCCAGAACACTATTCCAGAGCTATAGACATCTGATTTTGTAGTCAATTGAGCTGTTAAAGCATATTCAGGCACGCAGTGGCCATATTCCCATAAGTCTAGTAGACACATGGCTCTTATCACCTGTTGGACCTAACTTGGCGAGGCCAAAATCAAAGAGTTTTGGGTTATCATTTTCATCTAACATTATGGTTTGAATCCCAATAAATCATTGGTGGATTTGCTATTTCGTGCAAGTATTCAAGCCCTCTTGCTGCTCCTTCAGCAATTTCATCCTAATACTCCAATCAAGGGGCTTTTTGTTCTGACCTATATCTAAGAAACATTTTTTTAGGCAGCATATCTCAGATACTGTGACAGAGGTTCAGATGACTTCAGTAGTAAGATCTGGCAAAAACTCTTAACATGTGATGGAAAAATCTTGAAAGTCTGACATTGAGAAAAGAGAGTTAATCTGACATACCAAGWAGGTGATACTTTAGTGAACCATTGGGCATGTACTCGTAAACTAATACCCTTTGTTCACCATCAGCAATATCCTACCAAATGACAAGTTTAGGATGATGAAGAAGACTGTAGAAATATAATGATTTCTTATATTGTCTTTGTGAATAGAATTACAAATATATATACACAAGTTATTTCCTATCCAAGTTGTCACATATAAGATAATTATATATAATCTACATACTAAATATAATAATATTTACTTCCTATCCAAGCTATCACATATATATGATCTTCCTATCCAATATTTACTTCTTATACTAAATATAATCATATCTCATATATGATCTATATACTGAATATAATAATATCCTAACACCCTCCCCCAAGTTGGAGCATGAAGACTACAAATGCCCAACTTGCGTAGTAAAGTGCCAAAATGCTGCATCCCAAAAGACTTGGTAAAGAAGTTAGCAAGCTGTGATGCGGTAGAAACGTGAGAAGCAACAATAGTCCCATCCTGAATTGCATCCCGAACAAAATGGCAATCAACTTCAATATGCTTGGATCACTCATGAAACATCGGATTATGAGCAAGGTGTAAYGCAGACTGACTATCATAGTACACCGGAATAGAACTAGAAGAAGAAACACCAAGACATAACAATAACCCTTTGAGCCACTTCAACTCAGAAGTGATGGCAGTCAATGCCCGATATTCAGCTTTAGCAAAGGAAAGCGAAACTGTCTTTTGTTTCTTGGTCTTCCAAGGTACTGGAGAACTGCCAAGAAACACCAACCATCTAGTAATAGATCGACGAGTCAAGGGACAACTAGCCCAATCAGAATCACATCAGCCAGAAAGTGCCAAATCGYAATCAGAATACAACAAGATACCTTGACCCGGAGAGTTTTTCAAGTACAGCACCACTCTGAGGGCCGCATTCCAATGATCCTGTCTCAGCTTCTATAAAAACTGAGACAATATATGTACAAAATAAGCTAAATTAGTTCGCGTATATGATAAATAAAGAAGATGACCAATCAACTGCCTGTACTGCCCGCCATCCGCGAGTTCAGGACTGCTGGATTCACCCAACTTATGATTCTTTTCCATGGGGCAACCAACAGGTCTCCTGCCCAGCAAACCACATTCTGAAATGATATCCAAGGTATACTTCCGCTGACACAGATATACACCCTTAGAACTCTGAGCCACTCAATACCCATAAAGTACTTGAGAACTCCCAGATCCTTCATGTGAAAAACAAGCACTTACGTAATCCTTGAAAGCAAACAAGGCAACAGAATTATTACTCGAGATAATCAAATCATCAACGTAAATCAACACATGCAACCTTATATCACCTCGTATATAGGAGAAGAGAGAGTAATCTGAGTAAGAGTTATGAAAGCTATAAGAACGCAAAGAAGAAGCAAGTTTAGCAAACCAACAACGTGGTGCTTGTTTCAGTCCATACAAAGACTTACGCAAGGGACACGTTGCCTGCTACACCATMCTCAAAACGTGGAGGAGGTTTCATGTACACTTCTTCCTGCAGATCTCCGTGCAAAAAGGCATTGTGAATGTCTATTTGGTGCAACTCCCAACCATGGATAGCAGCCACRGCCAGAAATGCTCAAACTATAGACATCTTTGCCACCAGAGCAAAGGCATCGAAAAAATCAATCCCCTCTGTCTGATGGTTACCAAAAATGACAAGTCTTGCCTTCAACCGTTCCACGCTACCATCAGATTTATACTTGATCTTGTATACCCATCTACTACCCAATGCTTTCTTGCCAGTCGGTAGATCAACCATGCTCCATGTCCCGTTGCCCTCTAAAGCACGAATCTCAGATTTCATGGCGTCACACCAACCAGGATCCTGCATTGCCTGAGGATAGGACCTAGGCTCAATCTTGCAATAATAGCAGCAAGAAAACCACGTTGCGCACTAGAAAACATATCATAACTAAAAAAATGTGTCAAAGGATATGAAGTACCTAAGGAGGGAGAGGAGCAAGGTGATGTAAAGGGGAGAGGTGGACTCGAATGCTGAATAATATGAAGAACATAATCTCACAAATGTGGAAGAGGTGCTCGCTCATGCCTTTCCCTACCTAACTCCACCTCCATAGGTGCTACAACAACTTCAGTTGGAGAACTCACTGCCTCGGTTACTACAGCATCCACCTCGGGCGAAGCAGTCTCAGATTCTGTAGTCTTGTCATCACTGGTAATAGGGGACCTGACAATGGGTGCAACAACCTCCACTGTCGCGTCAATCGGCTCATCCAAAGCAAAGAATTCATGCCCAGCACAATTTACACCAGTAGACTCCGAAACTAACACAGGAGAAGCACCAATACCCGAAAACTCGGTCTCATAAAAAGTAACATCCCTCGAAACAAAATAATCACGAGTCTCCAAATCAAACAACTTCCAACCTTTCTTATCTAAAGGATAACCCACAAAAATGCACTTTTGACTCCGACTAATAAATTTATCCTTACTAGACTTTAAATRAAACGCATAACAAAGACAACCAAATACCCGTAAATGATCACACGAAGAGAGGGAACCATAAAGAATATCATACTGTGATTTAAAGTCTAAAATCCTAGAAGGAATACGATTGATTAAATAACAAGCACTAAGCACACACTCACCCCTAAATTTAGTAGGTAGGTATCCCTGAAACATCAGTGGCCATGCAACATTAAGAATATGACGGTGCTTTCGCTCCACCCGTCCATTCTGCTGGGGTGTACCCAAARAAGAAGTCTGAAACAAAATCCCCTGAGTGGCAAAATAAGACTTCAAACTTAAAAATTCTGTCCCATTATCACTACGAACCTGAAAAATATCCAACCTAAACTGACACCTCACCATAGCAACAAATTTAAGAAAAATCGAATGCATCTCAGTTTTATCAGTTAATAAGACCACCCAAACAGCCCAAGAATGGTCACTACCAAAGTAAGAAAATACTTAGCACCACAAAATAAGGGAATACGGACCCCAAGGATCACAATGAATAAGCTCAAAARAACGAGTAGCTTTATTAAAACTGTCAAAGAATACATCTCGAGTATGTTTAGCACGGTGACACGTCTCATAAGACTTATGCAAAACAGAAGAGCTACTATTAATAAAAAGTAAAGATTTCAATACAGGCTCAGAAGAATGTCCCAATCAACTATGCCAAAGCTCCAACTCAGACATCGAATCCACCTGAAGCTCATAGAAATAGTAGAGTCCACCCCTCCGTTCACCTACTCCAATCATCGTCCTTGCACTTCGGTTCTGAATAAAACACAAATTGTGAGTAAAGACAATATCACAACAATTCTCATCAAGTAACTGAGAGATCGAAATCAAGTTACAATTCAGAGTAGGAACATGAAGAACATTCCGCAACATCAAAGATTTAGACAATACTACATTGCCCGATCGTGTAGAATGAATAACGCTCCCATCAGGTAAAGTAATAGGACAAGCAGCATGATCAAATTGATCAACCAAACGCTCAATAGAACCAGTGGCATGAATTGTAGCTCCCYTATCAAAAATCCAAGGAAGAGTAGACTTACACATCAAACGATCAGAGGCAGAAGGAGTATCAGGATTACCAATGAGATTCATCAAGCGATGCCATTGTTCCGGAGTCATCGAGGGAACAGCAGCTCTGGACCCTCCCTGAAGTCGAGATGAGTTAGCTCCGGAGCCGCCCTGGGAAAACACGGCATGGAGAACAGCCCCTTGCCCTTCCATGGCCTGGGCAGGCCTACTCCCCGCACCAGTGCGGCCTCCTAAAGTAGCAGCCACAACCCCATCCGCAACTCCTGATCGTGCACCCCTTCGGTTCCTTGTCTCCCACCAATCCGGATACCCAACTTTGAGAAAGCACGTAGTAACATCATGACCTTGCTTCTTACAATGAGAGCAACGAAGTTTAGATGTAGCAACAAAATCACCCATCCGAGSAGTCGACTTCAAGAATAAAGCCACAAATTTAGTCCCAATCGAAGAATCCTTCGAAGCTCGCATAGATTCTTCATCCCTAATCTTTTGATACATTGTATCCAAAGAAGGCATTAGTTCCTGAGTATTGAAGGCAGAACGAATAGAACCACATAAATCACGATTTAGACCATACATGAAATCGTGATATCCTCCAATCTCATATGCATCAATTGTTCCGTAATACCACCACACTCACAGGTAGGCAACYGATTCAAATTATGCAACTCGTCCCACAAAGGTTGCAATTTTCCAAAATATTCTTCAACAGACATCGAAGGTGTCTGAACACAGGCTGCTAATTCAGCCTTCAAGTGTTGTTTACGAATAGCATGGCTTGCACTATACCTTTTTTGAAACATTTCCCAAAAAGGAAAAAACTCCTCATAAAATGAAATCTACTACTTGATCGAAGGATCAATGGTGTTCAACACCCATCGAACCAATAAAGCCTGAAGACAGCGCCAATCAAATAATTTTTTAGGGTTGTCAATAGGTTTGGGTTTCGTACCTTAAAGAAAAGTAATCTTTCTTCTGGAGGTAAAAGACAAGCAAATCGAACGAGCCCATTCATCATAATTCGAACTACGAAGAACGATGGGGTTAATAATGTTGCCCAGAAGATCGCTGGAACTAGTATAATAAGGGTCTCTATGATCAGGTCGAGGAGGATAACCACCGCCGAAACCACRGGAGCCGCCAGACAGTTCGATTGTTTTCGATGAATCCATTGTTTTCAAGAAAAAGAAAGAAAAATAGGGTTAAGGTTTGTATTAAACCTTGGCTCTGATACCATGTAGAAATATAATGATTTCTTATATTGCCTTTGTGAATAGAATTATAAATATATATACACAAGTTACTTCCTATCCAAGCTATCACATATAAGGTAATTATATATAATATATATACTAAATATAATAATATTTACTTTCTATCCAAGCTATCACATATATATGATCTTCCTATCCAATATTTACTTCTTATACTAAATATAATCATATCTCATATATGATCTATATACTCAATTATAATAATATCCTAACAAAGACTCAGCATCAGAACCTTGAGTAACATCAGCAGGGACAAAACAAGGTTAACATATCTATATCACTCTGAAATTGGACCGAGAAATGTGCACTGAAAAAAGGGAAAGATTGTGGAAGTACTATAGTTTTGCTTCGGATGTACCCATTATATACTCTACCAAAACCTCCTTCACCAATCAAAAAATAAGTATTGAAGTTTTGAGTTGCCACACACAACTCCCGAAATGTGAAAGTCTCAGCTGGGATATTCCTTTTGCCAATTTTATCAACTTCTCCAACCATATACCTCTTCCTGCTGCTATCTACAAAATTAGTCGGTCAATCAAACTTAGGCCACCTCAAACATTCTCCCAAAGTGCTATTGTCCAGACTASATTATAACAAAAAGGTAAGGGATCAGGCTCTTGTCACACTCTTGCTGCCTYCCCCAACTTCTCCCCCTCTCCCCTCCCTATCTAGTTGGGACTTATATGAGAGTATTGCATCATAGGAAAGAACTAATGGGATGACGATAAGAATGATGATGGCGACAGAGATTGCCTCGAAGATAATGTTTCTCATATTTTGGATTAAAAAGAAAACAAAAAACAAAGAGAGAATTGTATTAGTGTTTTATGAACCGACGTCTCTATTTATATAATGGCAAGTATATGAAATTCTTCAAACTTGGTTGGGAGGCAGAAACATCCACTCTCTTTAGATGACTGAAGTTTAGTTGGATATAATGGCAAGTGTATGAAAGACTTCAAACTTGGTTGGTGGGTGGAAACACCCACTCACTTCAGATGTCGAAGTTTAGTTGGATATAGAGAATAATGGGARCAATGGATTGATTGCTAAACATCTTGAGGATGGGAACCCCTGATTCAATCGTAATAACTGCTTCAGGATCGCAGATTCTGGGTGTTCTATTAGACCTAATACTTTTTTTACAATATTGTTGAAGCTATTGAAAGCAAATACAAAGTCAAACAATAGAAACTCACAGATATTAAAATTCCATGTCTCCTTCAATGACAACGTCCATAACAATTTCAATGCTCTCTTCGGAAACTTCCCTGCAAAATGGCAGTACTATGCTGCAGGTGTGCCTGGTTCGTTTCATGGGCTCCTCCTGCCTGGTGCCATGCTACATTTCGCACTCTGCTCTGCTGCATTGCATTGGCTCTCCAAGATCACAAAGGAAGTTACAGTTAAACACTCTCTTTTGAACAAAGGCAGAATCCATTATACTGGTATGGCTCAAGAACTTCAGCAAGCATATTCTACTCATTTCAGGAAGGACTTTGATTCGTTTCTAAATGCCACGCAGAGGAACTTGTTCCAGGAGGACTCATGACACTAACAAAACTAGGCTGCCCAGATGGAGTTCAAGTCTTTAAGTGCAGCATGGAGGAAAACTTCAACATTCTGGGCTCTTGCCTTATAGACCTGGCCAAAATGGCGAGAAATAAATCAAGAAAAGGGATTCTTAATATAACAGCTCATTTCTAGAGACAATTTATGCAAAGAAGGAAGAGAAAAAAAGAGTATCGAAATTTCTCAATCCTTTGATGACACCTTTTGACAGTATAGAGCTGTAAAACATAATTTGCGATATCATCGAGAACTTGTTGGAACTTCATACGAAGAAATGTGATGAAAATCCAATCCCATGCGATGAGAAGTACTGGAACGAGGCTAATTATTTTCTGTTTCTCAAGAAGAATAACAAAGTTCAGGAACCATAAAACTACTAGCCATATGCATGTCGAAACACATCAAAGAACAATCAAGATCAACCCCAAGGATGATAGCTGGTGTTCAGAAAAACTTCACAACAGAAAAAATTAAAAAAAGGGAAAAACTTCACAAGATATCCACGTCAGTCAGAAAATCTCCCAAGAAATCCCCTGTATCAGAACAACTTCAAAAGACAAAGAAAATATGAATCTTTKAGTAGCAAATGAGAATGGAAAATTGTTACGGAAAACAGAAAAGCTATTGARCGAGTTACTATCCAGGCTTTTACCAGCCATTGGATCTCAATGTTTCCAGCTTGATGATAATAAAGTTTTGAGATGTCGTGTTGATAATGTATAATAAAGTTTAAAAAGAGAATAAAAAGATGAATTATCATGAAATCTATGGGAAAGAAAAATCTTTTATTTATATAGATTAAACCTAACAATAAAAATATCATTAACAATTTATTTACAACACTAATAATATTTATTACTATTTTCTTTCTGATAGGAAAAAAGAAAAAAACTACTATTTCTGATATACCGCGCTCAAGGCTGCGAATCCAATTCTGTAAGGAAAATTATATTACCGTTGCCTAGACTATTCACAGCTAAACTTCTATAAATATACTTACTAATACTATTCACAACTATTATTTCTTTCTTTATCTTGAAGAGAAAAATGGACAAGCCTAAGTAAGCAAAGATGTCGAGAACCCTGCATTTTCCTTTCCAGAAGCCATCCATCATGAAGAAGACGATGGAGTTATCAGTCCTATGCTATGCTGCTGCTTGTGCTGTTGTTGTTGATGCCGACGGAGAAGTTTCCACATGGGCGGAAAACCACTGCGAAGTGCTGAATATTATCATCCGGTACAAAGATTGGCGCGGTACCCATGATGAGAAGAAGGCGTTCCTGGTACAAAGATCGGATGATAGTTTTTTTGAGACGTTATCCATGGATCCAGTCCAAGAATTATTGAAAGATTGTGCTGGTGAAGATAATAATGATCAAAATTTGTTGGAGCAAGTGAATTCAAAGCTCCATGCGGTGAAGAAAAGAATTGAGTTCTTGAAATCTGCAGCAGATAGCACTGAAACCCCTTGTCTTTCCGAATACTCCCCAGAGCAAAGTCTTCAACAAATGGTTGCAACGCCTTGTTTTTCTGAGAAAGAAACAGTGGGAAGTATCCAAACTTCATGGTCCTTGGAATACGCCTCGAATGAGGAGCAGATCATCCCTGACATGGTAACGGGTTTCACGGAGGACGTTGAAGAGAAAAGTTTTGTTGGCTTGTTGCCCGATCAGTTTGTAGAAGAGAARTCAGAGAAGAAGTTGCCTCAGTTTGCAGGAGACAACTCAGAGCAGAGCATCTTCGAAAATGGTTCCCGAGCTGCGTTTCTTTCGGAGCAGTTTGATCCGCCGCTCAATTTAACAAACTCGGAACCCCATTTTTTCTTCTTTTGACTCCTATTAATATCTTAAGCAGGAGAATCATCCAATTTTGCCTGGAGCAAAGAAAAATATTTCAGATGTTGAAGCCTTTTGTTTCTCACGTAGTTAATTAGATAGCGTTAATAACGGGGTTGTTCTCAGATAGTCATGCATGTTGACCATTTCTTTCATTTTAAATAAGTATTCATTATTTGTGTATTCTCTTTATTTTTTTACATTTTTATTATTCATGTTGACATACGTCTAATCATGAAGCAATTTAACAATCATCTCATCTTAATAAATAATACAATATTATTTATAAATCATACACTCTATATCTTAAAAGAGAATAAAAGGTAAAATTAATTTGATTTAAGGGGAAAAAAAGTGTTCAATAACTCATTTGAATACTACCTCCATTTTTTATAAAGATTTAGCTTTCATGTCAAATCTTTACTTGTTAGAAAATGGACAAAATGCAAAGAAGAGAAGAACTTTCCTCAATCCAAATGTCAAACATGATGCAGACATAAAAACGTTTCAAAAAATAAAAAGATGTGAGTTTAATGGTTAAAGAAAACAGAATAGAACAAATTCATGTTTATTATTTATGAAGTCAATATTCCTGTATTTTACGCATATTAATCTCATGACAGAAAATGAGCTTGTGTTCTCTTGAACGGGGAAAAGTGATGGAGAAATCGAGAGTGGAAAAAAACACATTTAAATTAACGGTTATTTTAYTCATTTTGATTTAATACTTTATAAGTTTTATGAATTTTTCATCATGTGTGCACAATCTTAGCTTGACAAGTAAAAAAATGAAATAAAAATAATTACTATCGTCATTCCTTTTTACTTGTCACATTATAATTGTGCACGTAGGGTAAAAAATTATTAAAATTTATGACACATTAAATTAAAATGACTAAAATATCCTTATATTAATTTCACAAAAAAAAACTCTATATAAACTCGTCTCTTTCTGTCTTTCTCCTCCTTTCCCCTTTTTCTTGTATTAGAAATGAAAAGGTTTGATTAGTTGATAGTTACAAGGTTAATTAAGGGATAAAATGAGGAAAAACTCAATAAATGCTTCATTGATCTTTTAAAGCGACATATATCTTGAAATAGATAATTTTACTAAATGCGACTAATAAAAAGGAGCGAATAAGTAATAAGAAGCATTTATACACTGTTGTTTTCCAAATGATTAAACTATCTTTATTTTAATTTAACCAACAAACTACTCCCTTTGTTTTTTTACAAATGTCACAGACATCCAATTTTTTATTCTTAAATAAATATTTTTTTACGCATATCAATACAAAAAATAAATAAGTTACAATTTTACCCTTCATCGCATAACTTTTTTTTAATTTAGTGATATTAATTACTATTCTCTATTTTTCCARAAATTGAAATAACTCTTTATCTTATTTTTTTCTAATTTAAGAAMACTTTTCCTATACCACATAAAAATATAAAAATATAATGAGAGATATAATAGTCCGTTTAATCCTCTTTTAAATTAGTWTGTTTCTTTCAATTATGACACTTATAAAAGAATAGAGGGAGTAACTCTCTTCTCACCACTAAATGAAAAAATTTGGTTGAAAGTTTGGTTGACTGGTTAGTTTTCCTGGACTAACAAATCAATAAAAATAAATTAAAAATATATAATAAGTACTTCATTAATTTTACAAGTAATAAGTATTTTAAAATAAGTTTTGGCAAATATATTATTTTGAAAGTCAAATATGCAGATAARTAATAAGTATTTATTAATAGTATTGTTTACCTAGAGCCCCAGTGGTGCTAATTCGCATTTTTTAATTAGTTGTGATGTTACTATTTAATGCTTCTTCGATCTTTTATAAGTATTTTAGAAAAAAATATTAATTTAAAGAAAATAAATAAATTAATTAACATATCTCTTATTATATTTTAAAATTTTTACGCAATATATATATAAAATGAAGAGTAAATTAAACGTTTTTTCATATTTTATATTGAAATGTGTAAAAAGTACTTATTTAAGGGYAAAAAATTGGGCACTCAACACGCTTATTAAAAATGTGAAGAGTAAAATCTATCTTTTCGGAAAAGAAATTAGGCACTCAACATGCTTARTAAAAATCTGTCAATCCGTTTTTGTTGCCTACTGCATTTTCTTTCGAWCTATATTATTGTTCCAGGATAAGTCTTCACGAATTTATATAAATAGAAGCCAACGTTACGAATGAAATAGAATTAGATGAATATATTTTAAACGAGTAAAAWATAAAATTAGAATTAGACAACAAAAATCCGATTAAGGAACAAAACAAATCTTTATGGAACTACAAATAGGATAGATACAAAGAGAATATGTCGAACACTAGGAAGTTCAATTGTAAAAGCCCACTAAGGAGCCGAACAAACCTTTGTGGAACTATAGGTCCAAAAATATCTGATAAAACAATTTCTCAAAAGCATTRGTGGAAACTCTTTTAGGTCGCAACCACTACAAAGAATGAATTTACTTATGAATCAGGGGGGGAATCTGAGAATATATTGAAGCTGAAGCAACAAAAGATGATAATCTGTGTACATCTTATCCTACTTGAGAACTTTTCGAACAATAATCTTGCTAACCCTGGTAGAAACTATCAACCATGGGATAATCCCAACCTGCAATTAACAAATAAATTACCATAAGCCTCAAATAAATGCATCTAGCTGTACTAAGATGATGTTAAAATCAGGGTTTTCGGATACAAATCAACCTGTTCAGACTCGTCTCCATTTTAGGAATTGACCTCAAAAGATGACACGTTATTGACCATATACATTCTCAATGATACAGGAACTATAATGACATGGAAGTCAKAATGAAGGGGAATTAGGAAGACATTCCTGAATTCTCCTTCCACATGGTTATCACCACTTCCCTGGAGGAGCCGAGGAGAAACTATTTTTCTCTTTTCTGACATGTTAACCATATATCTCACTTTTATGSTGCCTCCCAAGTTTCTACAACGGGTGCCCTACCAGCTTGAGTTCAATTTAAACCATAAACTAGGCGGCAAGATTATTATAATTCCTAATGTTGTTTCATATGCACAAAATGTGGAAAGCAGAAACCATCATTTCCTTTTTACCATAACACTGTCGTTAACTGGGCCTCCAGCTCTCCACGACAATATCTTACCTGAAAGAGACATGTTTGAGCAAATCAATATCTCAACAAACATGACTAATATTTCCTTAACTAWTTTTTTTTTTTTTTAAAAGTAATATTGCCTTAACTATGGATCAAATAAAAAGTAATAAGATTATTCTATTAACTTTTCAACTTGAGATCAAACTGCATATTTAATATCAGATACACTAAATCCAGGAGAAAAGCAAGCGCAAGATCTTTTATGGAAAAGAGGATGACCAACAAGAAAAGAAAGTGGAGGCAAATGCAAATCACCGCCTTTAATGGTGTTATTCCACATGTGCTAATCCTTTCCAGCCCTTTTGCAAAACCTACTAATAAACCTCTCTTTAATGTGTTATGCAGTTAGATATGTAGATCAATAGCAAATTGTCAAAAATTACTTCTATTGTTAGTTTCAACTTACTGCTCAACTGTTCTTTAAAAGTAATTAGCTTCCTTTCAGAATCCTTTGCATTAGTAGCCTTTTGGMGGACTAGAAAGCAATCAACAATTCCAAATCCCCCRCGCTCCCCTCCACTTACAGACATTATAACTATAAATCCACTGTCCGCAACCCTCAAGCACCAGTACCACCACCATAACCTTTAGATCCTCACCCAACAATCAAGAAATGTCTATCATAAATTCTCCGTATCCATCAAATATATGTCTACATATAAAAATCCAAGACAGATATCTAAACTTTTAATTGCTCAAAATGAATGAATTAAGATGGAGTTTCCAGTTTTGACTTCCATGCTAAAAGTCAAGTTAGGTAGCAGCAAAACGAGTTTGCAATAAACTKATTAATTCTACTTAGATGGAGAGGCAAAGTCATTGCCATATTAGCAGCAAAACCAAGAAAGAAATTGCTACTGCTCCAGGAACGAAGATGCTATGAACACTAAGCTTTACTGGTCAAAAAGAAAACGGAAGAATAATGTAACGATTCCAGAAAGTGGTAATTGATCTTCTAAACATGATGGTATGTCAAGCACTATTGCCCTGCCAGATTAATATAGCTATACCTGGCTATGGTGTTTAGTCCCATAGATGCCAAAATAGGAGCCATCTACTTGTGAAGTGGGTGTTTAAATGATGTTCAAGTTTTAGAATTTAACCAGGATGGTGGTTCATGAAGATGCAGTGATTTGTACATAGAACAAAAACTCAGGTGGTACTAGTGGTTGTAGAGGTGTGTATGGGTGGATGTACACAGGTCGTTATTTGTGGCAGCAAGTTACATTAGTAACAAAGGTTGAAGTGGGTCCTTTGGGTCTTTGATCCAAGAAAATCTCCAAGTTATGGTAGCAGAACTATGGGAAATCAGAAGGCCTCAAAGATTAACCATGATGCTAGTGGTAAACATCGTTGTCCAAGTTCTATGAACTTAGCAGACTTAAGTAACAGGGATCATGCAGTTTCACAGTCGCATAATAGTCTCATTAAAGTATAAGTAGGATTTGTGCACTAGATTGTTTTCTCTCTTTAGAGGAAGCTAATATATACAATGGACTTAAGAAGACAACAAGCGGCAGGAATTTCCTAAACGTGAAGAGGTTAGCAAAAGAATGTTATACTACACAAAGTAATCAGTGCATTTTGATAATAAGCAGTACATTTCATTTCCAATTCAAAAATTAAAGGACAAAAAGCTTTACCGAAAGGTTGCACAAGTCTCTCAGATATTGCAGCTACAGGGATCCGCCAAAACCACAAAATGAGCAACGCATACATGATAACCTGTAACAACCAGATGAATCAACTTCCAATAACCTTATTTTCTTTTTTCTTCCCCCCCCCCCCCCCCCCCCCCCTTTCTCTTTCTTGGAACCAACAGTAACCTGAGCAATATAAGATTCTCATAGTTATAGAATACCTTTACTGACATCAAGGCCTTTGCAAACATTTCATGAGACAATTTCATCACATTACCCTGCATTTTCTGGACTGCATACATGAAGATAGTTAACCGAGTTATTCAAGGAATTTCCAAATGCAGACACTTCAAAATCAAGGAACATAGGCTACAAGTACAAAAAATGGAGCACAATGATGAAAGAAGTGAATGTAGAACCATCTATTAATTAAGGATATGATATGCTTAGGGTAAAAGTTAAAACTGACACCAACTGCTTGATAACTGGACAAACAAAAAGAGGACGGAAAATAAATCACCATCAACGAAACATTAAGGAGTCAGGCTTCATCATTTCCTCGCAAAGCCAAAAGAAGTATAGGCAAAGATGTAAAATTGAGAATTTATCAAGGTTACAGTTATGTTCATAGGCCATATACTGGAAGAACCGGATTAGGAAGTAATGTAATATCTGCTAGCAAGAACAACAGTAAGAATCCCAAAAGGAAGCTTGATGAGGGTTGAACTTAAATCAGAAGCTCGGTAACCAAATCGCACCCTAATTGTCCAGTTTTCCTATTGAAAGAAAACAATTTGTATTTTTTCTAGAAAACACAGTCCAAGAGAAAGAAGCTAAAACACTAGGTTGAGAAAGTAAAATAGAAGCTAAAACACTATGTTGAGAAAGTAAAATAGAAGCTAAAACACAGCTCTATATAATGCATCCGCAACAAAATCAGAAGTTTCAGAATTTTGGCAAATTTCAATTAATAACAATGCATACAGAAGATTTCTTGCAGACAAAAACTGCAGTAGATAAATGGTGTCTTTAGACAGCAGGCACCTCGCCCTAATTGTTGTGAAAGAATGGAAAAATGTGAACTAATCACAGCCCCATATAATGCTTAAGGTAGTCAGTTTAGGAGCCAACTAAGCTATAATTCAGAAGGAAAAAATCCAAAGAAAATTAATAATGATAATCCTAGGCAATAACACAGTCAGGAAGCCACCAGAGGAAGTCCTAGAACAGATCTAGCACTGCTCCTTGAAGACACCACAACCTAAACGGCTTAAGCAGAGGCAATAAAAATTATAGATTTCACCCTGAGGGTGTGTTCACATTAAACAAAAGGTAAAGCCGAATTGCTAAGGCTAGTTTCCTGACCTTAAGAGGCTAAAGCAAAAGGACAGTGAAGAACCTTCACTAGCATCTCATTGGGAAAATAATCAAATTATTGAGTTGTCCTGCTTGTAAAGACAAAGTACCACCTCATGTAAGCAAGGTGTARCATCTTCTTTCTGGTGGCTGGTCTAGGAACAAGCCATAAGCAACCTTCTGGGCATGCTTATACCTGCATCGAGGAGCAAGGATATGGCTGGCATTCTGATTGGGGTTTCACTTGTGACGTAAAATAAAAGAAAGACAAAATAAAGTTGACAAACGCATTGGTCAAATACGCTACCAGGTTGAGCTACTATATTAAGCTTCAAAAGAATTTTGAGACTGATGGTCAGTGATAATTTTCTGCATTTAGCTCTAAGCCAAAAAGTGTTAAGCTAAGATGCATGTAGGAAGTTGCTACAATTTTTCACTCTTGAATGGTTAATTTTTGCTTTTTCAAATAGATTGTTCAGCAGTGCAGCACTTGTTTCGAGTGTTCCATCCAATCAACGGAAAAAGCAACAAGTAGACTGCGACAAAACCTACAGATTTTGTGGAAATTCATGACTCCAATTCTACTCCAAGAAATCAAATAGTAACATTTGAAAGTAGCTAACAAACATCTATAATTTGAGAAATAGCATACCTTTGGCAAGCTCTTTTTCCTTAGCTGCTGCCATCCTCCTTAGCTTTGCAGCTTGTGCAAATGTTGAAGGCCTGAGGTCAAGAAGAAAATAAATATAACACCCACTTTAGTACCAGAACACGAATCCTATGCGACGAACATACAGTGGGAGAAAACTACTGAGAAGGGAGAYGGYAGTGCACTRAACAATCACATAAATATGATCCTGTTATAAACCATCAAATAGAGCAAGCATGATTAAACAGTTACATTAGCAGTGAAAGTATATGTCTCCTGTTTTAGAAGTGCAACTAGTATCCACTACAAACACCTACAGAACAATCAAGTCATAACATGATCATTACTCATACAGCCCCCCAATCCAAAATGCACAATCAAACGTTAATTTTCAACCTAAAATATTATTTTACACTCAGCATTTTCCCGAAATGTAATAGTATAAACACATAATTCTCAACTGCAACACAATTTAGATTCAACAGACAGTTTGCATCCATAATTATTGTATAAAACCTGTGAAAATTATTCAATCACAGAAGGAGGAAAAAGAAAAAAAGAGACTCAATAACACATGAATGAGATCAGAGCATCACTCACTGTGAAAAGGAGCTGGCCTCCTTTAGAAGCTGCTTAATCTCCGCGCGTAGCTGAATCTCAGTGGCGCTCATAGATCCTTTCTGGACACAAAAATATATTGCACTAACTCTAACTTCAATTGACAATCGAAGCCACAAGATAAAATTCCAATAACTAGCCATCAAATGTGAAGTAAAAGCAGACAATATATGTTGATTACCATTGTCTTAATTACCAGCTAAACCTAGAAACAGATTAAATTACTTGGCCTAAGTGAATCGCAAAATTAATTCCGATCATCGTTCATTAAAATTWTGCAAATTCCAAAAGGAATTTGTAAAGGATACCTTTTTGTAGAGCTCAAGATATCTTGAGAGAAATTGGAGAGCCACGACGAGGAGGAATATCAATGGAGCTGCAAGAGATTTTCTATGATCATCCAAGCTTTCTGCCATTGTTTCTCTTTCCTTACTTCCTCTGTAATTTGTGTACATTCGACTAGTAAAAACCAGAATTACTCCTGTCTCCTGTCTTCTTTGTTTTCAATATCGTTTATTATGGACTGAAGCTTCCATAATGAGTAGTGCTGAAATATCATGGTTGTGAGAGTAATCAATACAAGATATTCAGTACACTGATGTAGAAGCAAAATTTCTAATCGACACTCAACTGACACACTTAGAGCTCACCAAAAACAGTAATTAAGTTGTTCCTTTTCACATACTTCTATCTAGAATGTTTGAAAATTGCAACATATACTCTATTAGCTGTCCTTCCTACTTCAACATCTGAGAAGGATAAAATTTATTATCCCCACAAATTGAAAATGGCTTAKATAGTTCTTTTTGGTATATCATTGGATCCTCTTAGAACCTCGGTGTAATGTTTTCTTCACAAGATGTTAGAATGCTATTCGGTTTAGCTTCTMATAAAGATGTGTCCAGTATTATCTTTAAACAATAACTGGATTTGGCCTAGTAGTTCGTTTGTTCTTCCAAATCTAGCAGTTGAGAATTCAGTCATGTGGCATGCTTCTAAATCAGATGATTATAATGTCAAGTGGCTCTACAAACTCTGTGAAAAGAGCTGACCTGAGGTGAACTAGTACAAGGTTGTTGAGCTAAAGACCTTATATAGGTGTGAATTTTTTTCATGGCTTACTTGTTTAAAGAGATTTTATACTCCAGATTGGCTGTTAAAATGGAAGGTTGGTTGTGCAGGAGTCTACTTCTATTCCGTGTGTTTCAGCTGAAGAGGAAGGCTTGTCTGATCCCAACAACAAAAATACTTCTATGAAAGAATAAGTTTTATAGAGAACTAAGCAAAAACATACTTAGGACCAAATGCTCCAATTTTCAAGTCCTTCACAGTATCAAGATTGAATACTTCTTTTAACTATAATAATCCAAAACCAGTACCCTTGTTTTTATCACCATCTTCATCATTATCAATACTAACATATAATAGGTAATTGTYGCATTTAAACTTTGAAATTGGAGTCCTGCTACAACTACTGCCAAGAAATATTTCAACTATATATATTGTAGTGCAGCTACCAGAAACTAGTGTATGCCAAATTCATAATATTCAAATTGTCACCCCTTTGCATTTGCTATGCCCAAATTGGACCAGAAATTTGCGAGTTGTGCTGATAATTCAGAAATTTTAGGACACAGTAAATGATCTACCACTAAGAAGGTTCATGCAAAGCAAAAAAAAAAAAAAATGCAATTCAGTAAAATAACTCAGAAGTATTATACAAATTCAAAGTTTTATTAGCTGGAAACATGTAAACACAAGCTTATGAGGATCTCCATGATATCATGTCAAGAAGTCACTGCAAGTTTGTATTATCTAGTAAACAACGCCACAAGATGAAAAAGATGTCCACGATAAGCGCCAAAGAAAAACAGGTCAATACAAATAGATTTTAAGGTACATATTTCAAGCCAAGCCATACATTCATATTGAGATGCTTCAGTCAGAATTCCAACCACAGAAATAAGAAAAGAATTAAGCTTAAGAGCTCTAAACAAAAGTAGTTTGAATGAGAATTGCACCATTTATTTGCCTCTGGGCAGCATGGTTATAAAACAAATCAGAAGAAAGCGCAGAGGACAGAAATATTCCAAAAGAAATAAAATTACTCGGACTTGCTGGGAAACATACAAATCCTCATCGAGGAATTTGATCAAATAGTTTTATAGGTTTTGAATATGTGAGTATTGGTGACAAGAACAAATCATTTATGCTCCCAGAAATAAAATTTGACCACCWTATTCAACAAAACCAAAAATGTAATCATAAAATTCCAGTTACAGAATCAAGGTAAAGATTTCATACCTTGATAATATAATATGCCGGAAGCAACAGTAATGTTTGTTTTTTTCTTCAAACCCCGAATCAGCTCTCTGGCCAGCAGCGAGGAGTTAAGTTCCCGACAATCGAAGATGAGGTATAAAAGCAGGATCTCAGTAAATCAGCTTCAACAGAACCTGCGCAAATTCCTCCAATCTGATATAGAGGGAGAGGGGGAGCGGACAGGTGGAATTCCGTGGAGGAAGAAGAGATGCAGGCAAAATTGCAGGATGAATACCTGATTAATTTTGTACATTTGGGGGAAAACAACGTCGTTTCTTCCGAGATACCATATGCTTTTCTTTTTCCCTTTTCTTTGTTTTTTCCCTAACATTCAGGAGGAGGTAAAAAATGAACCACCCAAGTTGGAAAGCAAAACTAATTAAAGAAAGAAACATTTGTAATTTTTGTTTATTTATTTTTGTCACAATTTATCAAAATGTTTCTAAAATATGTATATATGTATTTTCTGCTAGTAAATTCGGAATAAAACATATTCAACAAGTGTTTATATATATAGGGCATTTAGCAATTGAGAACGAAACATGGCCCAATATGTATATTAGAATTCATATTTTTATAATCGAATGGAAATCATATTGCCAAAGCATATAAATTTAGAATTGCTTTTTCAAGATGACTATTTTCTTGTAAGAAGATAAAATATCTGGAGTAGCCAATTAAAACAAATTTTTTTTCTATTTTTCATTTAACATTGCTCATAAAATAAAATTTTCACATCTCAATTTTACATTTGCGTGCTTTTCATAAAATAGGTAAAAGATGTTTGTTTACAAATACTAAAATGGAAAATCGCTTCTTCTTCTGGGGAGATAATGGTAATTTTACAAGTTAATGAGGCTCCACGASACCCATATTCTCTCGTTAATAGGGAAAGATGTCATAGATACCAAAGAAAATCATAAAAAATTAGAAATTGAATTAAAGGGTTGAATAGGATAGAAGCCTCGCAAGGTTTAAAAATTGTTCCTACAAGGCTTTTAAAAGATTTTATTGCTTACAAGGTGCTTCTGTCACTCAAAATTCATCTAAAAAGATAAAATTCTACTTAAACAATACAAGGGACAAGCTTACCATTATATGTTGGACGAGGAAAAAGGGACCAACAGATGTTATTTAAATAAATAAAGAATTTGAGCGTTCATCAGGCATAAATTTGAATTTCAAACACACCTAAAAGTAAAAGAAAATAACGAAAGAGACAGAAATGAGTAGAAAGACAAACCAAAACAAAGACAAGAAATAAGTATTATTAAGTGCGGGGGGAGGGGTCGAAGAGGGCATGTGCCAAAATATGGGTGATCCATACAAGAAAATATCTTCCAGCGACTCCACTATGCAAAGAGAATATCTTCATAAATTAAAATACTTATTAGCACATGGACCATTCGAATATGCCCTTCCCCTTCATACTCATAAATTGCTATTACCAAACCTGTTTTCCTCGAACTTATATTTAATCCTCTTCCCATACTCAAAACGTCACCTTATTATGTTTGTTTACCACTATATTATCCCCCCGGAGACTGATAAATGACGCTGAAACTTTAAGGTATATTGTGTAATATAAGATCAACCCTCAGAAGCAGATTCTTGTGCATTGCCACAGTAACAAGATCCCATAACCAAAGGTGATTTCCTAATATAACTTTAGGAAAGCTTTGTCATCAAAGCTACAACTTTACTGAGGGTAATAACCAAAAGGTCAAACCTTGCAAACGAATAATTCAGTATTAAAAAGTGACGAATAGAAGATAACTTGGAAGARACACRCTATCATCACGGTCTCACTAAAATATCATATAAAGTGAAGACATTTAACAACAGATGTATGCCATACAATAAGAGATTGGAAGGCGAAAGCAACCCACACCCAAGMTCCAGTTATCCACATCSGTCGATATATTCATTCATATTCAACCAAACGCACAATTAAAATTGAAGACTTGAAAAGTAGATCAAAGGAAGACAAATCCTAACTACATTATCATTAAGCATAATTTGGAAAGATAATAAAGTACAAAGCCATATGAAGCATAACCAAGCTTCCTGAAACTAATTTTTCATTTCTTTTTCTTCCACCACCTAATCCCTCACAAAAAATTAAAAACAAAAGGCAAAAAAGGGGAACTATTTATCAGGGATAATTGAACTACTTGATTCAAAAGGCAAAGTTATATGATATTTGCTTCTTCACAACCTACACAACTTGGCCCCCTTACTTCTTCGTGATGTACCCCACCCTCTCCATTACTCATCATCATCCTCTTCCTGCAAAACCCAAAAAAATGCAACAAATTAACTCTTTATTATAATTAAAGAGTAAATGAAATCTGAAAAACAAGTAAAATGAAACCGACCTCAGCGCTTCCCTCCTCATCGTCCTCTTCGTCATCATTCACCTCSGACCTTGACTTYTCAGATTCTTCCTCCTCTGCACCAGCTCCTTCGGCCTATTAAAGAGAAATTATTAGTATTAAAATTACATGAAAAAATATTTTTTTCTTGAAAATCTTTAAAATTTCGAGGGAAAAAGTAATTACTAGTCTTTTGTTGTAAGCCTGGAGAGTCTTCTCGTACTCGGACTTCCTTTTGTCAGCCTTAGCTATATAGGGAGCTTTCTCCTAAACAACAGAAACGATTTTTAAGCAAAAAGTTGCAGAAACATTAAACAATAAATTTGTTAAAAATACCCACGGCGTCGGACATCGATTTCCATTTGTCACCACCGGCTTTGCCGACCTGCACCGATGTCAAGGAAACGAAATTCAATAACTCTAGGCTTGCAAGGTAAAAACGAATATAGCCAAATTATCGGATCTAAATACATCAAGTATTTGAAAATGAATTGATGGAACTTACAGCTGCAACTGATTTGTTGTTTGGATGTTTCTCCTTATACGTCTTCCGAAATTCCTCCCTATTTTTTAACAAAAGATTTTGATAACTTGTCGAAAACTAACTACGCAGGAAACGAGTTTGGATCCAAAGCAATACAAGTCCGAGCAAACAAGGAGAGAAGTTATACATGAAAACGAAGAAAGCACTAGCAGGCCTCTTAGGCTTGTTAGGATCCTTAGCGGGCTTCCCCTTCTTCACCGGTTTCTTACCGGCGGCGGCGCCTTTCTTCACAGCAAGCCTAAATCAAATTAAAAATCAGGTAAATAGACAATCCATAAAAAAACGCCGAGAATCAAAAATAAGATGAACAACGGATCAAACAGATCTAAACAGTAAAAGATATAAAAAACCAAAAGAAAAGCAGAGCTCACTTGTTATCAGCCTTCYCCTTGGATTTGCCCCCTTTCATGACGAAACCTGCGAGAAAACCACGAAAACCGGTGAGAATCGGCCGAAAATCATTGCGAACCGGTGGAAGCCGGTTGAGTCAGCAGCACTGGAGACGCCAGTACTTACCTCTTCTTAGGTTAAAGAGAGATAGAGAGAGAGGATACGAAGAGATATGCTTTTGTGCTTTGGTATTGTGTTGTGTGCGTGTGTWGCGTRGAGAAAGGGAGAGATAAGAAGGGGTTTGAAGGATAGAGAGAGAATTTTGTATGTGTGAGCYAAAGAGAGAGAGAGTAAAAATTGAATCAGAGAAACAATTTCAAGTCCGCGTCTGGTTTGGGCGGGATTTCAAAAATCTCTTGCCACGTCAACGATCTCTGTGATTCAAATCCATTGGTTTTGAAGGCCTTCAGATTTGCTTCGCCGTGATTTGCCTGGCTTTGTGTTTTCTCTGTGTTTCTTTGACAGTGGATCTAGGCCGTTTAGGGGGGTGCTGGCTGAACAGTGGGGACACGTGGATGGAAGTGATGAATTGGGGTGTTTTGGGTAATTGACGCACACGTGTTGTAGTTTGGTGTCAAATGACGAGATTACCCTTAGTTGGGGTTATGACGGTTCGGCAGAGGTCGTTGTGACCCTATTAAAGAAATCTCGATATATATGAAATGATTGAGATCCGCGTTCTAATTTGTAGGGCTAATTTTGTCATTCATGACGCAGCATTGTTCTTGTCATTCTTTCTTTTTGAATTTTTCTTACAATAATAAAATTGCTTTTCGTTTTCTTTTACTTTTTTGTATTCATAATGTATTTGCTAATARAATTGCTAGGGATAAATACAAGAACTCCCAAAATTTGGTAAACTATATACCTATAGATTCAATTTGACCATTTGTATCCTAATTGAGAAATTTTATCTAAAATATTTATTTTTTTAATGATAGATACAATAAATACCTAGAATAATTTTTTTTTTATATATATACAGTTGACAATTAATCAAATTAGGAGATCTCCGGCATTTAACCCMAATTGCTATAATAAACTTGTCTTTTTACTATGTTTATGAGATTTTGATTTTACAATCATAAAATCCAAAAGTTCAAAATAAACTTTCTTAAATTATAAGATGTGATTTTTCTTTTAAAAAAAGTTAATAATTTCTTTTTTTTTTGCATTTTCTTGACAATAGCCGATAAATGAATAATTCATACGCCAATTTTTGTTTCATTGTATATGAGATTTGAGATTCAATAAATGATTTTCTCGCCTTTCTTAAAAAAATTAGCAAGGAACAATAGGAATTTAGTAATTTATCCTGGAATATAATAAAATTTAATAGTCCTCTCAAACATAATTAAGTTATGTTAATTTTTCGTTCAAAATATACCTGTCGCATGTTACTCAATATAAAAGTAATGATGTATTTATGTAATTCATGTTACAAATAAATATATTTCTTAATTCTATATAATAATTCTCTATATATCTATATAGACTTTAAAGAGTTTTTTCGTTTTTTTTTTTTGTTTGTGATGAGGGGATTTTATAGAGTTACCTGTGGGCGAAATTTAATTTTAGAAAAAATAATGAGTTGGATTTTTCTCATTTTATTTGACTCTAGTTTTTCCATTTATATTCAATTCAAAGAAAAAAGAAAAGGAAAAAGAAAGTTTTGGTATGCTAGATTTCAAGAAAATATGTTTTCTGTACTATTGCATTGCCCACGCAAGCAATAATGTCAACGTGGAAATTTCATCCTTAAATGGAGAAAAATCTTCACAACTAATTCTTTTAATGATTGCCATGGTTAATGATTTATAATCTTCGTATATTTTAGATAAACTATACGAAAAGTTTTTATGAGGGATGAATCTTAATTTGTTAATAATTTACGAGTTATACTAAATCTATTGATATAAAGTTACGTGTAACTTATTGACTTTTATATTTATTTAGGAATGATTTGACTCTCGTTTTTATTCAATCAATAAATTATGATTTGACTTTTTATATTTATATAATAAACCATTATAATTCGATTTTTCTGTTATACATGGCTTCGTGTAATGAGACTGTATATAATTTATAAATTTCCAACAAGTTAAGACTTATGGTGGCTCTTCAAATTAGATAGTGAAAACTTATATTTTTTTAATTATTAAAAATAATAATCTAGCATCGATTATTGTAATTCATCTATTAGGCTATATTTGGATATTTAGTTTTAGTGCAATGTAGCTATTTGGATTGAAGTAGCTGGGGGAGGACGAAAAAGTTTGAAATTTAAATTTCAAATTTTTGGAGTGAGCGAAGAATTATGAATTATGATTTAAGTGAAGAAGTTTTTTGGATTTGGAATTTTTAATTTGGTATCATGCTAATAGAAAAGAAAAATAATTCCATTTTCTCCAGCTTAAATTCCATACATGGACACATCAAAAGAAAGATCACGGACGGAATCGTGATGAAGAAATGATAAACAAGTTCAATAAACGACTAAAACRATAAGTTCTCATGCAAATAGCCATGAATTGTGATGAATAAARGCTTAACAAAATCTATAAAATGATTAAGACTATTCATATGGATTGACTCGTTAAGAATAAATGTTTAACTAAGTCTATCAGTCGATTATTTATGTACATTTTTTATGTATTGTGCAAAATGAATATGAGTATATCAAATTGTTAATCAATTAATCTTCTTAGCCAAATTCGTATACCACGTTGCTTGAATAAATGATTAAGAGAAAGAAGAATCATTTATTGAAATCTTCTAACCCAAATTCATGTGTAAATTTGCTTAAGATCCAARTGATGTTAAACACAATATGAAGGAAATAATTTGAATGAGGAATAACATTGTCAATATCCATACAATTTCACGATTCTTTTCAAATCTACGCATAAATTCAAGATATTGGACATTCTTATAATAGCCTTAAAATCCCTTCTTCTCCAAAGCAAATTGAAGCACGTACATTGTCTTTGAACAAACCAACTGGAATGTGGCATCTCTGATGCAAAAGATTAATTTGGTTTTCCTATGCTATAATGGAGTGATTTTACGAGGGAAATATATTATATTCATTGCAAGATTTTTATTATTGTAGAAGTAAATGTAGATGGRAAAGAATTCATTAATGATTACCAATAAAAGTTAAAATCATATTCTAAAAGAAGAATATTTATGATAGTAGTTACTATTCACATTTGTTAGTTTGTTGTAATTTGAATTTGTTGGGYAAGTTTTTTCTTTATAGATTTATAAACGAATGACTTTTTCATTCAAACCAATCCAAATTGCTACAAAGTAACTAAAAAACAAATAAGTGAAATCAAGTCTAGATTCAATGGAGATGGATAATCAAATATAGCCTTAATCTTAACATCTCCATTTCAAGTGAAAAAAAAAAAAAAGAAGCTTCATAGAAATAAAAGATTCTTCAACATTTATATAAAAATACAATCCATGCAGAAATAAACCCTTCCCCTTTCAAATCTTAGAGCATGTATAAAAATTTTAATTTTAGAAAATAACAAATGCAATTATTTATTCAAATTATTACGTTAAGGGTACTTAATTGTAATTTAATTAAATTTCAAAGTGAAATAATTTTAATTTAACTTGAAAAGTATTAGTCATTAAACAAAATTAAGTTCGTCATTCTTGTACCTTTGTCATGGAGATGACTAATTCTTATTCTTTCCTATGTAATGCTACTTTTTTATTTTTTTATCTATTATATGTCGATAGTTTGTGATAAACTAATTTACAAGGTTTGAGAGATTGTAGTTGGATTAGGGAGACTGAGTGTATCCATGAGCAGAGCCTTGTTCTTTTTTTCATCCGTGAAGGGCGAATCAGTAGATTGATGATACGATGTTTAGTGCAATTTACTTTTCTCCTTCATAGAAATTACTTTGCTCAACCAAAAAAAAAAAAAAAACTGTTTTTGAGTCCAAAACCAAATATGAAGGTGTTTGATAAAATAAGTTATGGGGGAGAAATTGCTTTTAGGTGCTTTTAACTACTTTTAGGGAAAATAAAAAAGGAGAGTTTTTACTGCAATTATCTAATTTATAATTGACAAAATTAACCTCAAACCCTAATCAAACTTCAAGAAACACCGAATATTTAAACTTGTTTTTTCATTATTTTCTCTTCCAACTCTAGAAGGAACAATTAATTATTTATATATTGCATTTTTCTGACAAATTAATGATAATTTTATTAATTTATTACCTATTTAACCTTACGAATTATTAATTTAAAATATTTGAACTTTATAAAATATTAATTTATAATTGTATTTGACCAACTAAATCAAATAAAAGGTAATTTATATTTTTTATCCTTTGTAGAAAGGAATTAAATTACATAATGCCCTTTTGACTCATTTTGCATGTTAAAACAATTTCAATGAATAATATTACCAATCACCTTAGAAGTTACTTATTGAGACAACACCACTTGTATGATATATTATTGGAGTTAAAAAATCAAATGGATTACAAAATAACAAATGGATTCTTGATAGTAATATCTGTAGTAGACATTCGTTCAATTTCTGACGAATTAAATCAAAATTCAAATGAAAATCATAACCCATAATCCAGTAGAAGAAACTTTCACAAGATCAACATTTGCRCTTAAATAGTCGATTAACAAAACTAAATTAATCAATGATGCTACATATTTTATTGTTTTCATCATGTAATCTTGGAGGGGGCTACCCAATCTCCAATCTTTTTTTTAATTTTATTAAATGAATAATTGATTATTTATAATTTGAAGTGAAATGAATAAGTTTGTTACTCGATTAATCAATATTTACTGATTTACATTGTATTCGAATAATCATTTATTCAAAAGTTTGTAATTGATTAAAACACTTTTCCACACAAAAAGATGACAGAAGTCCTGAAGCACATGAAAAAACAATCCTTCATCTGAGTTGCAAAATTTTCTGCAATTCAACTAAACCAAACAAATTCAAACATAAATGAGCAAACCTAGGTCAAACCAAAAAAGCTCGTCATTTTGCTAAATCCGAACAAGTTCAAAAGTTCTTCCCGGAGTCAACCCAAAAGGACATTTTTTGCCTCCTCCTCTCTGAACTATCCTAGATTTTTGGCTTTGAAATTGTTGGGTGAAATTCAATGAAGCTAAACGTTTGGATTTGAGGGTAAATGAACAACCAAAAGAATCGAAATAAAAGTTCTTATTTGCATATTTGTGGAAAATTTTTGTCTGAAGTAATATTCTTTGGTTTAAGATGTAAACAAATTATATCTTGGATTGAGAAAAAATCTTTTCTTAATTGAGGAGGTAAAACATATGAGATTTGAAATTGGGGAAATAAATTTCTTCGCCAAAAGGCTTATAGATTTCCCACAACACATGCTGTAAGTGCTTGGCCTTTACTACCCTATACTTATTTCTTGATATTCTTTAACATATATACCATCAATTCTAAATTTCAAATCAAAAAATAAAAAGAAAAAGAAAACTAGACAATGAAATATTATTACGGGATGTAAAAGTGTAATCAAACTTTTCATAAACAATATTATAGATACTTTCTTTATACCATGCCTTGATTTATAGAAGTTTCTATATTTATTTGAACAATTCAATTAGCGAAACCAAGGCATGCATATCTAGGTGACGTAATTGAAAACTATACTAATCCACATTGGAATTAGTTTTCGAACTTTGAAGGTTACATATATTCCTCCTTAGTGATTCTTATAGCATTCGGATCACAAAAATTCTCRAGAACACTCAAGAATACCTCATGAAGATGAAGCAACCAAATCGATCCCGTGAAAGAACCATGAAGAAGAGGAAGCAAAGACGTGAAGCCYAGAAACTCCAAGATGAAGCCGATCTCCTCCTTGAGTTGAAGAGAAACTTATCCTAGTCCAAGAAAAGCTAAAGCCCCACAAGAAACTAGAAAAAAAGATGTTCAAAGACGTGAAGAAAATCGACAAACAATTGGCAGAAGGATCGCTTATAGAGAAACGCCTACAATCTCAAAAGAGAGGACTTACAATGGGTTCGTCAGACTTCTACCTTGGCTGAGAGAGAATCTTGTAGAAAAAAGGCTGGAACTTGAAACATGGTGTTCTTGAAGGAAATAACACTTTACTTCACACTTAAAAATATTACAAGAGGTCACTAACAATACAAATGTCTATATGTTACAAAGCCTTAAATCACTAATAAAAGCTTTCATAAGTACAATACTTTGGAATATCATAAAGGTTATATTGGTGGATAAGACAAGGCTTAAGGTATGTAGAAATGGAGCAACGATTTCTTGATATGAGGTTAAAGAGAGTTCAAAAGAAAAGAAAGAAATTGAAATTCCTGAGATTTTCTAAGTGTTGAAAAGACACTTAAACTCTCTTTTAATTGCACAATCTCTTCAACTCAAAGTAGAATAGGTTGCATCTCTTAAATCACATCTCTTATCCATAAAGGTGTGTTGTCAACATAAAAAAATCCACATAAAATTTGTTTTAGTTGCCATTCTTTAAGAGACATGAATAGCACATTTTCATGATTTCTAACGCACAGAAATCTGTCAGAAAATTGCCCGAAACGGGACTTGTATTGGGTGTGTAACATCCGACCCAAGTACCTTCTTCATTTCGATTGCTCACTAGACTGCAAATGAGGGTGTAAACAGGAGTGTCACTCCCGTCCAGGTCCCTTTCCTCTTGTTTCCAGCTATGTGCTATCCTTCTTTGTGCTTCATCCCATATTATTTATACCAATATAATACAACTTTTTCTAACAATACCCCACAAGTTGTATTAAGTTATCTTCTCATATAGTCAAGAGCAAAAGTATGGGATGTTAGGACATTGGACCTATACATAGTGTAAACACCTCAAATATTCAACGAAGTAGAATGTATCTTAGAGAGTTGGGCATTTGACTCCTATGTGCTGAAGACAGAAGCATCACACACATTATATACATTATATTCTCCATCACACACCTTTGCATGCACTATTAAAGGCCACATGCATACCTATAAGTTAGTGAACATTCATAGCTAGAGCACTCTCTACAAATTGAAGGGGCTAACTTCTATGTTCACAAAGGTGGAGTAAACTCATCTGAGTTACTGGGATGTATTCATCATTAACGTTGATGAACCATTAGTTTTTCAAACTAGATTCTCCATTAAGATCATAGTTCATCCTCAAATCATAACTTAAAAGCTTCAAATTTAGTGGCAAAAGTTAAGCTCACAAGCACATAACAAGTGACTTGTTTGTACCCATTAAATTTTCATATAGGATCAATTTCGTAGACAAGAATTGGGTTTCTATCYTTGGTCCTAAGATTTATTCATTAAGACCCATGCCATTATATGTTCTTTTCACTAGCTCTTTGGAGAAAGGTTTAGTTAGCGGGTTTGCTAAGTCTTCTCTGGACTTCACAAAAGTCAAGGTGATCACCTCATTTATTGTCATCTCTCTCACATAAGTATGTCTCATGCTTATATATCTAGACTTTTCATTGTAGACATCACTATAAGCTCGAGACAACGCAGCATTACTATCACAATGCAAAGAAATGGCTCTCATCGATTGTGGCCACAACTCATATTCACACAAGAATTCTTTTAACCATTCTGCTTCTTTCCATGCTGTACAAAGAGCAATAAACTCTGATTCCATGGTAGAATGTGCTATGCAAGTTTGTTTCTTAGAAGCCCAACTAATAGCACCACCGTCAATTGTAAAAATCCAACCTGAGGTTGCTTCACAATCATCATTCAYAGTTAACCAACTCGCATCACAGTATCCTTCTAATACTGTTGGAAAGTTATTATACACTAAGCTATTCTTGAGATAACTAAGTACTCTTTCTATAACCTTCCAATGATCTTCATTAGGACAACTAGTGTATCTTGACAACTTGTTTACTGTATATGCTATGTCCGGTCTAGTGCAATGAGTTGCATATATTAGACTTCCTATAACTCTAGCATAGTCTAATTGGGCAATGGCTCTACCCTTGCTTGCTTTCAGTTTGACACTTGAATCAAGGTTAACATCTCCAATTTTAAGATAAATGAACTTGTCAGTCATCTTTTCCATGTAGTGAATTTAATTTAGTGAAAACCCATTGGAGTGTCTTTTGACTTTAATTCCAAGAATTGTATCTACTTCATTTAAATATTTCATTTGAAATTTTGAAGTAAAATATTTCTTGGTATCTTCTATGCCTTTCATGCTATTACTGAAAATTAGCATATCATCTACATAAAGACATAGAATAACCACATAATCCTTGTTTGATTTGTGATACACACACTTATCAACACTGTTGTGTCTAAAACTATTATGAAGTATCACATCATCAAATTTTTGATGCCATTGCTTTGGAGCCTCTTTTAGTTCATACAAGGGCTTCACAAATTTACATACTTTRTTCTTATTCCCAGGAAGTAAAAACCCCTCTAGTTGCTCCATATAGACTTCCTCAGTCAAATCACCATTGAGGAATGCAATCTTTACATCTATTTAATGTACAAATAAGTGATATAAGAATGCCAATGAAAATAATATCCTTATTGATATGATCCTTGCTACAGGAGTATAGATATCAAAATAATCAATACACTCTATTTAAGTAAAAGCCTTTAGCAACTAATCTAGCCTTATAGGAAGAAATAATYTCATTAGTGTTGTACTTGATTRGAAAGACCCATTTGCATCCTATTGGTTTACCAGGTGGCAAATCAASTAGATTCCAAGTGCCATTTGACATGATGAAATTTATCTTATTATCTATGGCTTCTTTCTGGAAGATAGAATCTCTGGATGCCATAACTTCACTATAAGTATTTGGCACATCTTTATCAACTTAAAGAACATAATGAGTCTAGTCTCTTTATATATMTGATTTCCATTACTTTCCWCTAAGAAAATAATAGAATCTGGAGAAACAAAATTTGAACTCAAGTGTTTCTCAACTCGTTGCCTTTGACTACYTCTAGGCTCACCAGATTCAATGACTTCCTTTCGTTTCTCTCTTACCCCTACATTTTCCATTCTTTCTTCAATTGAATCTAATACATCATTTCCACTTGAAATGATGGGGTCATAACGAAACTTGTTCTCAAAGAACTCAACTTGTATAGACTCAACAATTTTGTTAMTCTCTAAGCTTAATAGTTTATAAGCCTTAGAATTTGAAGCATATCCAACAAAAACACTTCTTATCCCTCTAGGACCAAACTTTTTGTTGGAATATAAAATCTTGTAATATGTAATGCACCCCCACACTTTGAAATAATCAATGTTGGGTTTCCTACCATACCATAACTCATATGGAAAAGTCTTAAACTTCTTAGAAYGAACTCTGTTGTAGATGCGATAAGCTYTTAAAAGAGCTTCACTCACAAGTCATTAGCTAAACTGAAGTTCAGCAACATTGCATTTACCATCTCAACCAAGAACATATTCTTTCTTTCTGTCAACCCATTTTGTTGTGGAGAATAAGGTGCTGTTCTTTGATGTATTATTCCATTTTGATCACAAAATTGATTAAACTCTTTTGAAAAATACTTACCACTTCTATCACTTCTAAGCATTTTAATCTTAGCTTRCTTTTGATTTTCCGCAATGGATTTGAAGTCTTTGAATTTCTCAAAGTTGGCTCTTAGTAAGTAGACATAAGTAAATCTAGAATAATCATCGATAAAAGTGATAAAGTATTATTTACCACCTCTAGTTAGCACACCATTCAATTCACAAATGTCACTATGTATTAATTCCAAGATTCTTGTGCCTCTTTCAACTTTATAAGGTCTTTTAGAKATTTTTGCTTTTACACAAATCTCACATTTATCACCTATCAATCATTGACATTTAAAATAATCATACTTTGACATAAACTTCAAACTACCATAATTTAAATGTCCTAATCTCTATGCCATAAATTAAAAGACTCAACCGAATTAAATAACATTCATTTTATTAATACTAATGGAAAGCTTGAACATGCCATTGACATAGTATCCCTTTCCAATGAATACTCCGTTCTTTGTCACTACAACTTTATCAGATTCTAATCCAACCTTAAAGCCATTCTTACAAAGTAAATTTGCTGAAATTAAATTCTTCCTAAGTGAAGGTACATAAAATACATTTTGTAGTGACAATTTCTTTCTAGATGTGAATTCCAAGTCCACCACTCCTTTTCTCAAGACTTTTGCTCCAGCGTTGTTTCCCATGATAACATCTTCTTGTGCATCAATCTCTTTGAGTGTTTTGAACATTTCTTTATTGTTGCACACATGAATTGTAGCACCAGAATCTAACCACTAACTTAACCTCAGTCACCATAGCAACATAATCCTCTTGTTGATTGTTACTTGTTACCATGTTGGTCACATTCCTACGATTCATCACATCATTACCGGGGTTTGAATTAKGAAACCTGRACTCACGAATGTAATGCARAGGCTTCCCACAATGAAAATATGCTCGGTCTTTCTTAGCAATTTCGAAAGACTTCTTGTTAACTTTAAACATCTTTCTTTTCTTAGCTTTGGAATTATTCCCAAAACTTGATTCCCCAAGTGATATGTGARTGTTAGTCAAGACTTCACCCTCTCCATCTCTTGAGCATTCTCACACTCAATTTGTAGGCTGCTAGTGAAGTCATCATAAGAGAAGACTTCCTTAAAATGAAGCATTTTCTTTCTATATCCCATCCAAGAAGTTGGAAATTTAGATAGAATTGCTCCAATCTGAATAGCATCAGGAATAATAACTCATAMTGCTCTCAAACAGGAAATAAGGATTTCCAAGTCTCTAACTTGATTTAACAGTCCAAGCTTTTCATCAAACTTATACTTAAAATACTTAACAATCAGAAATCTATCAGTACCAATCTTAACATGCTTATACTTTTCATTTAAAGCTATCCATACCTCTTTTGCAGTCCCAAGAAGGGAGTAGATATCATAGAGTTTTTGAGCAAGTTTGTTGAGAATGTATCCTCTGCATAGAGTCTCATCTCCTTCTCTTTTCTCCTTAGCAAGCCTCCATTCTTCTTTCTTCTTTTCACTTGCATGTGTGCCCAATGGTGGAAGATCATCCGAAAGAATGTAAAACACATTCAAGGATGTGAGTAGTCACTTCATCCTATCTTGCCATCTCAGATAATTTGAACAATCAAACTTGTCCAACTTATTTTCATTGTTAAAAACGTTTGATTCAGACATAGCTAATGATCTCTTCATCATAGCATCCATGTTATTGTATTTAGATTGAAGGAAATAACACTTTATTTCAAACTTAAAAATATTACAAGAGATCACTAACAATACAAATGTCTATATGTTACAACTAAACAACTACAATAGCCTTGAATCACTAATGAAAGCTTTCCTAAATACAATACTTTGGAATATCACAAATGTTTTATTGGTGGCTAAGATAAGGCTTAAGGTATGTAGAAATGGAGCGAAGATTTTTTGATATGAGGTTGAAGAGAGTTCAAAAAAAAAAAAACGAAATTGAAATTCTCGAGATTTTCTAAGTGTTGAAAAGACACTTAAACTTTCTTTTAATTGCACAAATCTCTTCAACTCAAAGTAGAATAGGTTGCATCTCTCGAATCACATCACTTATCCATAAAGGTGTGTTGTCAATACAAGAGAAATCCACATAAACTTTGTTTTAGTTGCCATTCTTCAAGAGACATGAATAGCACATTTTTATGATTTCCAACGCATAGAAATCTGTCAGGAAATAATCCGAAACGAGACTTATACCTGGTGTGTAACACCCGACCCAAGTCCCTTCTTCATTTCGACTGCTCAGTGGACTACAAAAGGGGTGTAAACGGGAGTGTCACTCCCGCTGCAAGTCRCGTTCGCAAATATTTACACCAGAAGGGACCTGCAGCGGGAGTGACATTCCCATCCCATGTCCCTTTCCTCCTCTTTCCAYCTATGTGCTATTCTTTTATGCTTTGTGCTTCATTCCATATCAATTATACCAATATAACACAACTTTTTCTAATAGTTCTTTGATAACTGATATGGCGTCATCCTCATCCTCCTCCATTGCACCCACTTCAACCACGAGAAATTCTGATTCTGCTCTTGRAGTGCAATAACTAGTGATGATTCTTGAATGCGGAGAAGTAGGTTATGAAAATAAGATTGAATATGTTGCCATTTTGCCGCTCAATTTACAATTACAAATGAAAGTCGTATTTCCCTTCTCGATTTTGAAGGAAGATGAAATCATGAAGTTATTATCCTAAGTTAGAAACCTATTTTAGGTTAAAAGAATATTTACAAGTTATCGATGCAAATGAAAGTCTTGTTTCCTTTCTTGACATTAAATTAAGATAAATAAGTGAGTTTATTATCTTTATCTTAAATGAAAAAATTATTTCACGTTAGAATAATATTTATAAATTAAGCTATGTTTGAGACACTTGAAAATGAAAGTCTTGTTTATTTTTACTTGATTTTAAAGTAAGATTAAATGATTTTAAAAAATATTTTGTCTCATTATACTTGTAAATGAAGATCTTGTTTTCTTTCCGACGTTAAAATATGGTTAATTATTATCCTCACTCATATGGTAATAAGATGATAGGATCGATTTCATAATTTCCCAAATTCTCTTAAGGCATTGGGAAAGAAGGAAGAAAGAGAAAGGGGTTCCTCTAGCTTTTAGCATAGCGGCCCCCAGGGAAGGCTCATGCAATTAGCTAATTAGCTCAGTGATAGAACGAATCTTGTCCAATTGGATAGTTGTGTTCTGCCTGAGCTGTGAGGACTTTTAACGACGTGAATAGCATATCGTGCTTATCGTGCGAGTCCTCAGACAAAATACAAACCTGATTGGGCCGATAAATCGACAAGGCCCAAAGGCCTTTTTGATTTGGGCGAGTTAGAAATCTTGGCCCATAGAATTCAGACTCTAGAACCGATGATTCGTCATCTAAATTTGGTAGTAGAGGGTTCCCGCGAAGGTCTGACAAGAGGAGGAATATGGCAGCTGCTGCTTCTGGCAAATGCTTCATCGTCACTGGACCTTCTGTATCTACAAATTCTCTCTCCTTCTCTGGAGTAGTTCTGTTTGATGTAAGCACATCTTGATCATATATATMTTTTGTCAGGGTGTAGGGAAGACAACGTTGATTATGAGAGTGTTGGAGAGCCTAAAGAATGCAAACRCTAACTTGAAGCTCCAGGGGTTCTACACCCGTAAGGATTCTTGTTGTGTCTTATACAATTAGAGAAAATTATGAAGAAATTTGACGGAATTTGTGAAAACTGCAAGGTGAGATCAGAGAAGGAACAGAGAGGGTAGGGTTTGAAGTGGTGACACTTGATGGCCGTAAAGGTCTTCTTGCTTCCAACAACATTTCTAGGTATTTAGTTCATATTCCGGTTTGCTTGTGTCTGTACTCTTTTTGTTCTCGATTTTGTATTTATTTCTAGTTYATGTCAGATTCTAGCTCAATTCACTTGTTTACTGCTTCTTTACMACTATTTGGTCTTTATCAAGTTTYTTGTATCAAGTATGGGTGAGGTGATGATGCTCTTGTTTTGTTTGCAAAAATGCTATGCCTCATGGATTAATACACTGCAGCTATTTATCTTTTGCAATGTCCAGGAGATATTTGGAATTGAAACATGGATTTTGGTGAGAATTTTAGCGGAGAATTTCCTGCCTTTTCATGTTTCCCGAGGAATATCGACGTGACGAGTTGTGTTATTCAGATGGCTTTTTGTATTATGTGAGCCCTTTATTTCGAGAGAAGTTGATTATGGACCAGATATAATTTTCGTTAGCTTCAAAAACTTCTGTTTAGATATGTAATACTACCCTSCCAAAAAGATATGTCATACTAATGCCTTCAGATTTGTGATCAGTGGCCAAAATTGTTGTTTATTCTTGCATTTAAACGTTGTTGCACTTTTTCCTTCTCATTATTCTTCTGTCCWCCTAAGTAATGTTCTTGCTATTTCAGCCAAGAATCTCCTAGATGGCCCACTGTCGGAAGATATAAAGTGGATGTGGCATCATTTGAATCATTAGCCTTGCCAGAGTTACAGGTGGGTTAAGTACTAATCTGGATTGTCACAGATTATGTAGAAAAGGAAACAAATCTAATGCCCTCTAACAGTTCCCCCTCGTGCTTGCATAAGAAAGCGAGAAAAAAGAAAGAACCTTCCCTTCATGCTTATAGATTCTGCTTACAATTTAAGAAGTCTACTCTAGTAACTGAAGAACTAGCTTTACAAGAATTTTCATTTCTTAGGTTAAGGAAGATACCGATCTATTCATCATTGATGAAGTAGGTAAGATGGAGCTGTGCAGTTCCTTTTTCTTTCCTGCTGTACTAAGAGTTCTTGATTCAAATATCCCACTCTTGGCTACTGTTCCCGTGCCAAAAAATGGGCGAGATATACCTGGAGGTTTGTCTGCAACCCTCAGAACTAATCGTTTGATTTTTCTCTTTTCCAAACTTTATTTCTACAATTAAATTGATATAATTATACATCTATTTTTCAGCGTGTTAAATACTAAAAACTTGTCTACCTGGACAGAAAGTTGAATTGGAATTTGCTTTTTACCTCTTAATCTCTGACCATCTTTCTATATATACTCTTACTGTAAGCCAGTGCAAGTTTTATGGCTGAACATAACAGGGAGTAAAATCTCTTGGGCTCATAGAGCTTTGAGATATATCTTTTACTTTTGAAAATCATGAAGAATTGTTCAATCATTCTCAATTCTGATAGATTCAAGGTTGATTGGGTTTGAAGAATTGTGTCCATCCTTCCAGTGAGGAGTTTGTCTCAGGGGTGTCTTTGAATTTTACTTGCGTATGCATGACCATGCTGTTGGGGATTTTGCAGTTGCAAGGTTGAAAAATCATCCAGGAGCTACCATTATTACGCTCAACAGAAGCAACAGGGATGCTATGAAAGAACAGGTCTATTCCATCTTGGTAGACTTACTCCAGAAGAATTAGATATTACAAGAATATGATTATCAGAATTAGGATTTCACTGTCTTCTTAAACTCATCAAGGAACCTTAATCAATTGGAGCTTCTCCTTTTGCTGTTATCTAAGACCAACCTTTCCTGGATTTATGCTCCTTGACATTCGGGTGCCTTCCACTCAATAGAATGTTAGTGTAGTGCAGAAGCATCATTTTCTTATAAAGATCGTTTAGGCCTTTGACAATCTTTGTTTCGTGGACGAGCTAGCCACAGCACTAAAATTCCACAAGATAGAAACCTGTTTTGACTCAATGTAGTGCTATTTCAGTKCGATATTCAGTACTGTAGTAATGGAATTTTACCATTGTGAGGAAGGGGTTTTATTATTTTCATCGTCTTTATATTACCCTTAGCGCATTGGTTGCCTGTGGTGCTGGATCACTCTCCAGCTTCTGTTGTCTGGTGTAGATTTCTTTCTTCCATGTCCGTACTCTCGCCAAACCACATTGAATTGGTCTCCTTCAGTGTCTCCGATGCTTTCCATTGTTCCAGGATATACGAGACTCTGGTGAGGACTTCTACCACTTAATCAGGGATACATATCAGTCCAAGTAATAAGGGTAGTTGGCACATCTGACCTACGGTTTACATGGTTACGCAATTATGGAGGACTAAAATACTGAAACGTGATCATCTTTACAGGGTTTCATATCATAGATACAAAGACAACTAGTATCAATACTAAAAAAGCACAGTAGAAATAGATAAATTCATTACATCTATTGCTAGAGATGATCTTTCAAGTTATTTTTGGATTTATCTTGATACATTTTAGCCAAGACATATTTTCATAGTAAACACTGAACATGCAAAGAATCATAGGAAACAACGACAATGAAAATATGAAATGGACACAACKGGAGGTCGGAAACATGTACAGTCAAAACGTCCCTACAGAAATGATGATCAATAGTTCACGAGCTACATCGCTTATCGATTTCTGCAAATCGCAAAACCTCCTTAGCCATAGACGAAAAGGAATGAGCTGTGTCTTGCATATCATTGGTTTTCATGCTTATTCCCTGCCAAAACAAGCCTCTGTTTAGCTTTTTGCTAGAATCTGTTTAGTTGCTCAAATTTAACACAAGTTCATATACGCAAGAGTGAAACATCATTAATGTGTGAATTGATGGTCTGGTCCTTTTGTAAGACGATAAAAATTTTTGGTACTGTAGAACTCCACAAGAGTAAACCATTCAAGTGATCGCCCCAGAGGTGATACCTGCAACTTTTTCAGATTTTCACTCAGCTTTGTCTTCGCCATACTTGCAGCACTAGATTCCTGCGTAAAGAGATCAAAAAGTTAAGATTTATTTTCTCTGGGACTTTCAAAGGGAGTTGTTTAAGAACCATTTCGCAGAAGAGAAAAAGCGACCGATATATGGAGTACAGTTCCCACTCAGTTCGCAGAGCCAACGTTTTATTTGATCCACTAAATATAAAGCTTTACAATGATTCCACAAAGCATAGACAAAATGAATAAATATAAATACTCACAGTAGCAGTAGTACTGTATCCGTATTTTTTCTTGATTTGGCCAATAGTCTCATTCTTCTCATCTTGGGCTGCTTCAMTAGTAGGTAATTTATCATTTTTGAGCTTCATGTGTTTCAGTTTACCTGCATTATGAAAAATAAACTGTCTTAAAATGCTCTTCTGAATCACCAAAGATATTTGATGATTCATCCTAGTGAATGGAGAACCGGAAAAATCGTAGGTACATGTGATTGTCCAAAAAAAGGTATTTTACTACCACAAATTAGCCTCGTACAGTTACATGTTTCTTCACAAAATGAAGAGTCCGAAAGAATGAGATGGATTAAAAAGAAAACAGAAATTGATTCATGCTGATAATGAGCAGAACTTACCTCTGATCGCCTGAAATTTGTCTGTAAAATTCTGTTTGTTTAGTGCCGCCATTACTCCAAATCCTTTTGGTTTCTCCCTAGGATCATCTATGTCGATATCATCTTGTTGAGGCAAAAAAGATTCACTATTATAGTGTGTATATTATCACGAGCAATAAATAAAAGGCTAAAGTAGGACAAAATTGGGTTTCATAAAGGGAAAACAAGTTTCAATTCTTGGGCTACCAGATTTTTGGTCCGAAAATAACAAGACAAACTTTGTCAAGTTCACACTCAGAACAAATATATCTGCAAGACAGCAACCACAAGGCATTTGCCAGGAAGACCAATCCGCTTCAAAGGCTCATGATGGAAATGCAAACTAGGTTTTCCTAGAGGAGTCACGTTTAAAAAGGTAAATAGTATCAGTTAAATGGTAAAAAGGTGATACCTATATCGAGATCCATATCATCTTCATTTGCCGTAAACTTTTCTTCACTTCCTTCTTCCAAAGGGAAGTTAACAACAGAGAAGATAGCTAACAGTTCTTCAATACTTTCTCTTGCATCTTCAACTAATGCATTAGTCTCACTTTTTTCTTTAGTTCCCTTGAGGTCTTTAATAACGGACCCAAATATACCCTGTTGCTCCAAAGCACTTTTCGAATTGTGAGTTATGCATTTCTACAAACAAATGCAGTTTCACACAATCTTAACATTTACCTTTTTCTTTTCTTTTTGTATGCTGGGAGCAGATGCTTGTGCAACGACTACATCCTTAGTGTATATTTGGGAGGCAAAGTCCAAAAACCTAGGTGRAAAATGAGATCAGAATGCAATAGAACCAACAAGAAAGTTAAGCGTATATTTTGTCTAGCTCATATAATTGCAGATAACATCAAGAAGTAATCCCACTGCTTAACCAGGGAGACATTGCTGAAATGTGACAGTAGTTAAATTAAATTTACTCATGAGACAAAACAATTTTAAGTGAAATGAAGAAAAATAGCATCAGAGTCAATATGTGTGTTACCTATAGACTTCCTTTTGGAGCGAGACAGAGATAAAAACTGCTTCCTGATCACCTTCCACCTTTTACATAAAAGTTTTTATTTCATGCAAACATTCTGTGCTACAACCTTAGATAACCAAAATAAGAGTAAAATGACTGAAGRAACATATAGTATAGGTTTACCAGAATAATGTCACCGTTTTGTGAAAAGCATACTGAAGAGTCAGAAACCGAGTTTGACTTCGGAATTGAAGGTCTGAGGCCTCTCATGGAAGTCTCCTTCAGAAGGGACAATTCTGGCAAGGATCTGAACTTCTCTACATTAACTTTACTAGAATGTGCATCGCCGATCATGGCATCATAAATGAATTTAAGAGAGGGATAACACATTCCATGGTTCACTTCAAGTGAATCTTTTCTCTTCTATTTGCTTGTGCAATGAAAGACTAATTGGAGAACTAGTATGCTTCTCAGATAATGATGGAGGTGCATTTCTTCTACCACATAAAATGTGCCAACATCTTGTACTACAACTTAAKATGTGATGCATTAACCTATCTATTAGAAGTAGCTCGTAAGCTAAAAGACAAACACTACCTGATCTCAATCTTCCCARTTGAGAATAGAAGGACAAGCCCGGAGCCAGGACTTTCAAGGACTGAGGCATAGCAACAAGATGCAGAATGAAACTTCTTCTTGTGGTGCACTTTCTTAACGCCCTGAGAAAGGCATGCAAAGAGTAAAGTAGGTATGGCTTGGATAATTTCCATACCCAACATGTGCCTGAATGATGAAACTGCACTCTCACCTGTAAAATGTGGGGTAAGGAGTAGACATACACAGCTTTCTCACAGCAAAGCACAACTTCTTGTTGCTTCGGTGATGGGTTTTCAGGATTCCCCTTAATCAATTCTGCCTTCTCTGATGTAGTAGATCCTCTACCGGAATTATCCTGTCCCTCTGTAAAGATTTCAAATAGAAAAGGAAATAAAGAAGTTGGAGCTGATTTTTGTGTGCTGTTATGTGAAGAGAAGCACCTTTGGTAAAGAACATTAACTAGTTACCCAAAATAGACATCAATAAAGCTCTAGATGGTTGTTTAGGACGTATGGGGCTAGCACTTATCGTGTTTCCTGTTTCAACCTCAAGTGCCATCACTGAAGAATCTTTAGTTGCTACYACCAAAGCATTCTTATCAAAGCCATGGAAGTTGCAGGTTTCAAATTGCAAAGAGACGATTCCTAAACTGAGTTCACTTGTAAAATGTCGTTCATACAGCAAAGTGSGTCCCCCTAAGTCGAATAGTGAAACCTGTATAAGAAAATCATTAGCTTATTCATATCCATSAGTGTTAATCTTGATTAAAACATGTTTGGATACAGAAAAAGCTTTCATGTCTAKCATGTACTGAAACGAGGAAATATAAGCTCTTGATTAATGATATGGTCATATACCAACCAAAAGACGGTCAATATGCCGGAACAGTTGTGCCAAATTCAGATGTATAACTCTTACTTAGGATATTGAAATCATCTCCTGGCCASTAATCAAACTCTTCCTATTGACATGCATATGTATTGATTCTTCATATAAAAAATGCAAAGTCTTGCCCTCAACTACGTGCAGAAATTGTAAAAGAAGAGTAACTGTAGCTAAAGATAATTGAACGATTTTAAATAAAGAATATCTTACATATCCTTGATCTGACCCAACTGCAAGATGTTTTGGATTTTGGCCCAAATTCATAGTGACAACAGCTCCATTAACCTTCAGAAGTTTGACACTCTGGATGATGCTATTGCTGCCTTTCTTTGAAACCCCTGTAGGTGAGCATATATAAGTCACAAGGATCATCTCCTACAGCTAGTGTGTTTTTGGAAAATATATACATTTGATGAAAATGCTTTCACAGAATGCCGTGCAATRGACAAAATTTTCATGTTACCATCACTGCTAGAGCTTATGGTCCGGCCATAACATAACATTAAGGAAATACTAACTGCTAATCTAATGCATTTTTAGTGAAGATCATAGTGCAGCACATTTCTCATCTCTATTGATATTTTCTTCATCTAAAAGTTACAGGAGTTTATCCATAGTGGATATTTACCGTTGCTAGACCATTTTGCGCAAATCTCAGAAGAAGCAAACTCCAATCTTTCATGTTCTCCAAATACATAAGAAATGAAATGAAATTCAACTGAAATTAAGGTAGATGCATTTTTAGTACCTTGCAAGGACAAGAAACTGGTTTCTGGAGCAAAGTTCTCAGGTTTGAATTTATAAATCCTTATCTGCATACCACGCACATGATAATAGGAGCTTTTAAATCTCAAGAGCACTAAAAGCATAAGATTTCTTTTTTGTCCTACATAATTGATAAACATAAATATTTCACCGTTCCACTTTGATCTCCAGAAATGAGGATCTGTAGGTCACCAGTGCAATATACAGCTGTCAGCGGTACACCACTCAAAGAAACATTATCTTCACTCTGCATGGATGTAATCAGTATGGAATTAAGCATAATGGTGAAGAAAAGTTACAAATTATTGCCAATAAATGGAAAGTTCAAGTACATAGAAGATAACAGCAGTAATATCATTTATTGCCGACTATATTTGATGATCATGAAGATATTGCTTAACCAAAAAGGTAAATATGTTTTTGTAAGTTGAAAACTATATCACTTGTCTTTCAGTATGAAATTAATATTAAAGGCAATAGAATACATAGAAAAACGCAAGCCTCAAATTTTATAATGACTACCAGAATAGGAAAACAGCACCAAGAAAAAAAGAGTGCAAGTTTAATCTGAGACTCTAAGGCGAAGAGGTACGGTTTGACCCCTTCCAATTGGATATTATATCTCAAATATCTGTAGTGAAAKTTTTCTCTTCAAAAATGATTAAAAGAAAAGAGAGGAAAAGAGTAGTRGGCTTAGTTCCGTCTGAAGTATTATCTAACTTGAAAAGCAGAAAAAGGAARACAGTAATTTACCTGTTGAGTTATTGATAGAACTGAGCACATAAGTGGACATGAAACATCCCASAATTTTATGGCTCCATTACTATGTCCTGTTATGTATAAGTTCTTAGCCTTGCAAAAATTCCTAAACTGCACCGTTTTTGTGCTTGTTCCGTCTTTTTGTGCTGTCTCACATGGAAAAAGTGGTAAAATCTCTTTTGCCAGTGTATGATAGTCCTGAAAATTTTTTATAATCATTAACAGGTAATCATGACATGTTCAAAAGGAAAAGTTAACTAACATATTTAAGGACTGACGTTATCCGTTGAATATAGGAGGTAAGGATTATCTTTTATGAATTTTGAGATGGTAATGCTTGAATCCACAAATGGCAGTTTCACCATTATCTCCTTTGGAAGTGATGGTGAGGACTTAGATTGGCTCTGTAATAGATATCTTTCAATCATATAATCGTCATAGATGTATACATGACCTGAATTCCCAAGCGAAATGAGAGAATCATGTTTCTTTTTGCCTTCTGGAGAAAAGCTCGATAAAATCTCCATATCAACAGAAGACTCAGGGAGATGAAGTCCCAATTTGATAGTTCGGGCTTCAGTTTGATCATTTAGTAAAACTACCTGCCAGGTCAATATCAAGTTGTTCAAAGACAAATTTACAATTTAACATGACACAGGAAATATCTATATTCTCAGCATATCTATCTGTAGTTCTGCAAGAATCCTCCTAAAGCCGAAGCTTGAAAAAATTATTACTGTTTCCCCTTTCTAGATATTCAACCTTGTCATATATAAACCGCCATGAACGGAACTACAAGGAACCTAATGCTTCTGATACACTTCTGAGGATTGAACAACTATTGATGTTGCATGTAGGGTGATTAAAAAGCTTGCTGTTTGAGGAAGAGTATTAAAGCTGTAAGGTTTTTCTTGAGGTTTCTCTTTTGACCAGCAGTTTGTTACATAGAAAAAGCCAAGGCTACTGCTTTAGGCTCCATACACATGATCACAAAGAACCCTGTACTCCTGATTATTCCTTCTTAAGCACAACTAGTATTCCTCCCAGAGTATGAAACTGAAGTTGTAGAGGTAGAAACTTTCCACACATAATCATAACTTCGGACTGATAAATGGAGTACATAAGCAAAAGAGAAGTATGAAGAAGCAATGAAAGAAAATTACTTGTAACGGGTTTGCAGATGGATTGRCAGAGGAGCCTATCACATATAAGCGGGGTAGCTTCCCATCTGCATAAGTCCACCTTAACTTGGAAATTGGTATCTTTTCCAACTTGTATCCAAGATTTAGTTTACAGATAGGACTGCTTTGACCAGAAGATCCCTTCTCTGTTGCATGCTCAACATTTGAACTTGAAGGAGCTGGTATACTCCATAGGAGAATCTCCCCATTGCTATATCCAACAGCTAATTTACTTCCAAAGGGGCATGCCCAAGAAGCTGCTGTTACTTTCCTTGTTTCATGTGATATTGCTTGCAATGTTGCTCCACCCGTTGTGAAAGTCACTTTGCTTTCTTGAATTGCCCACAATGTTATAAAACCATCAGTATAAATAATGAGAACCCTGCATGAGAACCAAAAAAAAAAAAAAAAAAAAAAAAAAAAAACAATAATCATATGATGACATAGAACAAGAATCTAAGGGTCAAATTTCTATGTCCAACTAGATTTTTTTGTAAACAAAAGGCTGGACCTACAATTGAAGGATATGGAGAAAGASGGTTTTGATAGAGAACAATTTGTGAACAAGCAGGCCTATTCAGTGTCAAATTAGAGCAACAACTCGTTAATGAATAAGACAAAGGCAAAATGATACACAACAGCATGCCTCCCAAAAACATTCCCAAATATTGATATCCATTTATAAGGTGAACARAAGAAGCCTCTGTTTCAAAGAAGGAAATAAAATGTGAAAAAAGTACCTCTTACTTTCAGCAGTAGGTTGAGGAAGTACATAAATTARGGCAACTTGACCTGAATTCCCTGTGCAGTAGTCATTATCAGTTACATACGTTTACTCTGTGAGAGAGAGAGWGTGAGATGCATGTTCTCTGCCTATGTTTCATTTGCATTCCTTCAGATAACGAACAAAATAAATATTAATAATGCTCTTGTGATTAATGTTTATCCTACTATAAGCTACTGTTATGGACTTACAACCCTAAAAACTTGAACACAACAGACAAATGTTTGTATTGTGAAAGAGGTAAAAGAAGATAGCAGAACATAGTGAATAACAGACAAATGAAAGCTTATAAAAGCCTAGTAGTCTCACCACGAGCTTCAGAGAATGGTATGCGGTATTGCATCAGCTCTATGGCAGGTGCCTCACGATTAAGCTTTAAAACTGAAACATTTCCAACAGAATCTCCAATATACCTGCCCATAAACATGATGCATGAGTAACTCAAAAAATTGCCTACATTGGATCTTCATGTCCTCTGAAATCTTAGGAATGCATCATATGGTTGATGTAACATCCAAAAAAACAAATGTATTATACCTTTGCCATTTTAGAAACACTTACATGTACGGAATATATGGAATGGCTGTACAAGAGGTGATTTCCTTCTTAAGGTCATGTACACAAGACAAGCACCTCTTCTCTAAATCCCACACCTACATATGATATTCAACTAATAACTCTTTGCCAATTATTTGACTTGAGACAAAAGAGAAGTAACAAGCAACATCCTAGGATTCAGATAAACTGTTCTCTTTGTTGATGAATGCTCTTTGAAAAATGGCAAAAACCCGAAGACCAACAGAAGCAATAAAGAATGAGAAAGGAGATTTTGCAACGAGTTGACTTGCCTCAATGTTGTTATTGCAATTTACATTTACGAGGATGGCTTGGTTCTCGAGAAACTGCAAAATAATACATACAGATATGTTATTACAAATACAATGCTTTCTCAGACTCTGAAAAGTGGACCAGTTAACATTTATTATCGCAAGTAGAAAAGTTCTATAGGGATATGACTACTGATATTGATATTTTTGCGTAAACAGTGCCAATGTCAATTAACTTTTAAACCGAAAGAGGATGACATCCTGATTGGTGCCTTAAGGATATTGTTTGCTATGCATGTGAGGATTCATGAGACTTATACCTGCAAAAACTTGCTAGTGACAATCTCCGGTGACTCCAGTAGCCCTTGACTACCATCTTTTCCAAAAAGTTTTATCCGTCCATCCCTGCAAATATCAAAACAGTTGCTATCGTCATCCGATTAGGAACATCTCAGACAAAACCATAAATTTTGCTTTAGATAGTTACTTGGTGCATTGTGGATAATAAACCTTGTCAGAGAAAGCCAAATACAGACCTAGGTGATATACTCAAGACTACCAGGTTTGCAACTAAGCATGCCAAGCCGGTAGAAGAAACTCACCGAGTTGAAATAGCCAGAATTTTTTGAATGGAATCGTAAGCCAACAAATTAGCTCCTGAAGGAATGCCGTAATGGAAAACCAGGCGCGGATCGACATCATCAGGTTTCAGACTATCTGAAGTTCCTCCAGGCTGCCAAGGAGGAACAATGAGGTCATTAAAAGTCCACCAACTTACGACAAGGTTGCAATATTTATGTTTACATCAAAAGTGGGGGCGGGGGGGGGGTGATCGCCGGCGGGAGAGAAAGGCGGAGGGACCGACGGTTGCAATAGAACACATGGTCTATATTGATTCCTACTAGACAAGAAGATTAGGCAATTTCATGGAGCTTAATCGACGACTTGCTTATTGACTAATATCATTATGCAGACGCTAAAGCCTCGTTATCCTTTAAATGCGATTAAAACACCACCAGTTGAAAAGAAAATAATAAACTAAATTGGGACACTTAAAAGCATTTGTTCCAAAAAATGTTATCGTTCGTTATTATTGATAATGATATACAGAAATCCTTCAGTTATGTCCCTAGCTAATACATCAAGCATACATCACAAGATTTGTTTTTTTATTTACAAGAATACATTTTTCTTTGTACTTGTTAAACTAGGCACATTCATTAATTTGGATTACTTTCGAAACAAATAAAGCAGCAAAAATGGGCTATCGACTTCCTTTCCTATGGTGTTACTGCATCCACAGCATATTTTGCATATTCTACTCAGTGCACAATGTAACATTTTTAAATAATATAACCAATTTAAAGAAATTTCGTCTTTTTCTTTTCCACATGAGTGAAGAAATCCATTTCTTTTTGGAACACAAAATTAGAATAAATGCCTACTTAGTCTGGTGGCRRGAAAAAAGCCAAAATGACATAGGGACAGGTAGACGCAAATAATATGAGGGGATAAAATGCTTTTATTTTAGTACTATTGAACCAAATAGTGAGGGTCATCCTTGTGCCAACTAGCACATCCGTTCAATAAATGGATCTCAAATGCTTCCATTTGGGGTTGCCCAATTTGCTTACTTCAAATTGTTCAAGAATTTCATTGCAAACATGAAACACTTCGTGGGTTGGATCATGGATGAGACCAAAATTTACTGAGCAATTGGGCGACCCMACGCTCAAATGCCCAGGGCCGAGGTGGGTGTGGGCCTAAAGAGCTAAATTGAACTGGAAGGCCCTCAGACATAAACTTATCCTCGGACCTACGCAACTTGACAGTGTCTGCAAGTTGTTTGCATACTTCTGTCATGTAGCCACATGGTCAAAGGTCGGCAATGGAAACTTCTCTTCTTCGTTTCAACTGTCCGACCACCACGGAGCTTCCTTAGGGAACAGGTATCTTTTACCGGCAAAGATCAAATAAATTTTAAGAAAAGTGGAATATTGAATGTAACAATAGTCCTTTTGTCGTCTTTACGTGAAAGTACAGTAGGAGGAGACTGGATAGCCCATGCCCATGTCACCCATCTAATACTCACTATTTTTCTATATAAGAATTAAAAAAATTATGGTAGAAACTTTTCTCTTCCGATTTCCTTTTCCTAGTGTGTATATATATAGCTAGAATGTGAAAAATAAAATTAAAAAAGGATATTTTTTCGGAGCAATTAATTTTTCCTCTATATAAATAAAAATGTGCAATTGCTCCTAATAGGTAGGCTCCTTGCCWTCTATTGTGACAATGATTTGCATAGGAAGCGAAATTTTCTATGGGGCATGGCAATAAGCATCTCTCTGACGCTCCATGTCGGTTACCGGCCCAACCCCACCRAACCCCTCCAAGACTGCCTTTCCTTAAATACACGAAAACGGGTCCAAACACAAGAATTCTACTGTCAAAACAATTGACTGACATACAGTACAGAAAACGACTAATTGCGTATTTGAAAATTCTTTAAAAAAAAAAAACTCTAAATCAAATTAACCTTACGCAACCTGATCCATCACCTTGTTACGGTAATTTAGTAAATAAATCACGTCAAATTCTCAGTATTATGAAGGCTTGATTTGTAAATAGAAATAGAGTCATTATTTTTATTCTTTTAAGTTTAAGATGGGACGTGGACGAAAAGGGGGGGGGGGGGGGGGGGGGGGAGATACAGACTAACGAATATATTCAAATTTAACAAATATAGATAAAATTAAAATATGTAACCAAATTGAACCTACCAAATTTCTTGATTTTTCATTGTTTTTTTCTAAAACTACCTCCAATCTGTCTCTATTTCTCAATTCTTTAAATAAACTGTACCGATTTCCAAGACTTACACTGAGAAAAGCCATTATTGATTATTTTGTATGTAGTTCAACATAGTGTTTGATCTTTGGATTCCCGTCCCCACGATCGCAGCAATTAAGACACATAGAAAGCCTTTAACTTTATGTATCTAYTCAAAAGCATCTAAATATTCTAGAGTTAAATGTCTAATCTTAATTTTTTAAAAATTACTATTAAACGTCTCAATCTTGAATTAGGAGTAGATAAATATTGCTTAGACTAGTTAAAAGCAAAGTTAAAACTCATAGTGATACTTCGTAAACCATAGTTTATAGTTGATGAATTGAGCAAATAGTAGTTAAGAAGAGAACCGAAGGCAGAGGTGTACCTTGCTTGCACTAATGATTTTCAACTCGTCCACATCAAAAGATAGACGGAAGATCACGTGCCACTAAGTAAAGTATAACCCACAGACTTTATTATCTCAACAAATTTCACTTTTCCATATTACTAACTACTCAGCTTGCTTACATCAAGGATCTAGAGGATTTTAGCAAGAGAATATAAAACATATGTCTAGGCCTAACTTCTATCTATTTTATAAAAGAAGTTGTAACAATACTTATGGCAAGTTGACTCCAATAAATCACAGTTTCTAGTACGGTAGGTCTTATGGTATAATTTGCTGCAAAAAACAAAAGAAATAATCGTTCTATAATGTATTCCTCAAGCAAATATTTTGTCCTAGCATATAATATATATATTATATAATAATATATCGTGTAAGTTACAAAGAAGGCCAGAGAGAAAGTACTGCAGTCAAGTAAGGCATGTGATCAACGCAAAAAGAAACAATACAAAACACAGAGTATGGTAATTAAGCCCATTTAATCAACAATCAGTAACTTAAACATAAAAATGATTCTTTACTTAAAAAATACTGACATATTAAGAACTGATCATACTCATGACTTCTCTGTACATCAACAATGGTAGCTGGTAAATTTAGCAGCTCCTGCAAATTAAAATCTGCTGTTCTTGTTTCAGCTTTCTAAAGACCGAAACTAAATCAGATGAAATTTCATTTTTCACTAAACTATTCTTGTTTCAGCTTTCTTCTCTGTACTCACAAAGACATCGCAGTAAAAGATGAACAAGAAGCATTTTTGACCGATTCAAATTAAAAAATATCATCAACTATTCTAGTGTATTAAAAATAAAAATAGCATTGATTTCAGAGCTCCTAAACAACACCTTTTAACCTATTATATCTGCAGAAGTATCTCCGCTCTCTATAGATTCTATACTTGCAAAACGACATCATTTTGCAGAAACAGAATCAAACACTGCAATCCGCAGACTTCATTTAATCCGCAAAACGAAAATCACAGCTTAGAAACTTCGAATCACAATAAGCATCACCAAAGCAAATTACAGATCTCCTTCAGAAATGAATCACACACAAATAACTGGACAAAAGTAGAGGAAATAAGTGARGAAATTTAACTTACCTTCTTGACGAAAGAAGCCTTCTCCACAAGCTTCTTGACGAACATATGTACCGGAGATTGGCGAGACGATCAAAGACCTCAGGAGTTGGGCTGAAGTCAGTTTAGCAGAGAGGAAAATGTGCGCGTCGTCTGCTCGGAGAAAACCGCCGAGGGTTGAAAGAAGAACGAAAGAGCGAGTGAATTGAGGAGACAGTTGATTACAGTTTGTCTTTCTTTTGTTTTGTGTTTTTGGATTGGTTACTGGAAAGAAATAGACAGACCAGAGCCCCCGGACTAATTAAAGATGTTTAGGGATGGGAACACGTGGCGGTTCAGTGGATTGATCCGAAGATTGCGAGACTGGAAATGTGTTAGATCGTCTGATTCGGCTCCAATTGTCCCGATACGACATAAGAAGAAGCCGACTGTTCGAAAACGACAAAAGATAAAAGGAAAATTAAAGAGGAAAATAGTTTTTTATAGACACAAATCACACAATTAAATAATAAAGATAGCGGTACAGAAGAAAAAGGAAAAGTTTTAGAATTAAATTGGACACATATATTCTTACGAGTGATAAAATCCATCGGATATATATTTATCTATTTATCTACAAGACGAAAAATATTTTGAGCAAATAGTAGTTATTACTTTCATGAATATTTTCTTTAAGTTTGAGTAGAGYTAGTCSAACTAGGTACTCCTTACAAAAAATCYGAAGAGGTAATAGCACACCCCAATGTCTTRTTGTTCTTCTTTAAAGGATAATTCCATAGTCGATCTTACTCAGTATCACCCACTGTTCCACTTTTACTAGAAAGGGTATCAACTTGCTTGCTAGTCGTAGAAGAATCGCAACTCCAAATTAAAATTTTGTTGCAGGAAGGCACAATAATACCTTGTTCATTTGGGGAGTTTCAGCTTCTTTAGAAGTAGAAGAAGGTCTTGCAGAATTGAGATTACTATATTCTTTTTCTTAGAAGAAATTCTAGCAATTCCGCTTGAGTGAGAATCTCACCAAGTATTATACTTTTTTGTAGCAAGTGGCTTTGATGTCTTCGCATAAAGTACAACAAGGGAGCATATCTTCAGGTGASTAGATGATCTCCAAAGTCGAGCCACATCCTCTAATGTGTGCGAGTAAGATTTCTCCCTCAAGTCACTAGGAATATCTTGACAAAACCCAAATTGCTTGGAGAATCTGTGTGGACTATAAGATTCTATCACATACATGGGATCCTATCGAAGGGTCAAGAAGTTAGAACGTAAAACTAACGAGGTAGTCGAACCAAATTGATGATAGAGACCCATCATCCGTCAAAGATCGCTCAAAATCGTCAATCATGCAATTACATCTTATGGAAGAGGGATCCATCTGAAAATTACTTGTGCTGCGGAAAGAGATAAATATTTGGCCATCTTCTTTCCGTGGAACTTGATCATCTTTGCAGTTGAAATGCAGCTATTAGTCTCATGATGGGTGCTAAAATACTYAGCAATCGATGCATATATGTAATGAATTAGGAATGTTGCACGACACTCCTTCAAAAATAGGGACTGAGAGATCTTGTCCAAGCCATTGTAGATGCTCGCCAGGACTGGTATAGCTAGTGAGAATTTTCACCGAAATGCCATAAGACTAGCCACCTTAAAGACACTAGTGCAAATGCAATTGATCTATCTACCAGGAAGAACAAATTTGCATATCCAACAATTCAAAAATGCAGCCAAATTTAATTCCTCTCTCAAAGATTTTGGGATGTTGAGTACATCGAAGAGTTCATTTTTTCGCTCRACAATTATCAAACAAGTGCCATTCACGATGCCTGTAGGATTGTTTAACGTCATGGCTTTGCTGCAGTAGTGTCTATTATACAGTCTTYGGGCGGGCGGTGCATATGTATTTGGCCTTTTAAACCAAAACTGGGTCCAATTATCGACGGAAACTCCATGCGGGTRACCATTCGTAAGTGTTCCAAAGGCAAAAAAAAAAATAAAGCTACAACTTTCAGGAAGCAGGGGGTTACCTTCATTGTCAATCTCATAAAGCTCTTTAGCTGAAGGGATTACCTTATCATAAAATGAACCATGTATAGAAAGATCGCCAAGACTCCTCAAATCCCAAAGTGAAATAGACAATTGACTAATGGAAGTGTGTAATGTGTTCGTTGATGGACACCAAAGTTCGCAAAAGGCGTGCATCACATGGCTATAGCGATCATATGTAAATAAAGAAGCATAGATGGCATCATATATTTCCATCTCACAAAGAAGCTTCTTATCTTTTATGAGAATAGTTTCCAACCACTCCTAATAATTGCATGTGAAGCTAGTCTCGCCAAAGTTTGAGATCGAGGCATTCCAGGAAGTCTTGTCAAGGTTGCAGTTTGCAAAAGAAAGATAGAAATTTCTGGAACTTATGTTTACATCAACGAAACTTCTCGGGTTGATCAGATGGAAGATGAGTCGACTATTTCCTTGGAGTATGTTGACGACCATTTACCAATGTGAAAATTCGCCTCATTAGAATATCGATTCGCATTTAGTTATCTTGATGTCACAAGAAGAACGTCCAAAGTCATGGGTTTAAATTGAGATCCCCTTCGATTATCTGAGATGAAGATGTGTGGCTTTAGCTTCTCAAAATCCTTGATCTCCATTCTAATAGCAATTCCGAGTGGCACAACTTTCATAAAAATTGTCAAAAAGGTAAGTATGTTGAACCTTCAAAGATATGCAAGAAAGAAAATAGAAAGACTTCAAAAAAATGTTGAAGTTGTTAACAAAAGAAAAAGAAAATAAAGGACTTCAAAAAGAATATTGAAGTTGTTTTATTTTAAAAAAGAAAAGAAAAGAAAAAGAAAATATAAAGATTTCAAAAACAAAAAAAATATAAAAGGTATGACAAGCCCAACTCAAACCGGCCAAAAAGGAGAAAAGAAAAAAAGAGGTATTATGCAAGCACAAACCCAGTTAAAAYCACACAACAAAAAAAAGAGGGTTAAACCTAATTCAAACCATAGCAAAAAGGCCCAAGGATCATCCCTAAACCGAGTCAACTCAGCTACCCAAGCCCAACTTGCAAACAACTAAGTTGTTTCTTTGCCAGTGCCAGAAAAAATGCTTCAATCCTCGAAGCATTGCACCAGAGCATTGCACCAGTCTGTTCGGTAATCATCAAAGCGAAGCTCTTCACTGCTCATTGCCCTTTGCCATGTCCACGAATTGAAAAGAACAGAAAAGCAGAGGCTGTTTTCGGCGTTGCTTGAAGTTATCTCCGTGGCCATKATCCAAACAAGATAAAAGGAAGGTGGAAAAGCCGCCAATACCAGTCGCCGTTCACCGATGGAGTCTTAGGGCTTTATGTATCACTGTGGAAAGTGATTTGCAAGGCAGAGGGTGAACTCAGGGAAGAGGCTATCATTGTTGTAGCCACCTCCGAAAGAAGCAAAAGATAAGAGCTCCGTTCTTGCTGTCTGCTGCGATTACCAACACGTTTTTGCTAGACTCAGAATAGAGGCAGGTTGCTCTGGTCGCCATCTTCATCTTTGCCCCTACTTTTCACCATGGTCATCGTGAAGGAAGAGACTTTGAAAATCTTCACTGCTGCAGATCTGGGAGGCCGCTATTGGAGGTCGGAGGCCARCGCAGAATAGAAGGCAGAAGATTCGGTGGCCACCACTGRAGCTTGAAGACTACAGCAATGGAGACAAAAGTGTGTAGAGGAAGTGGACTAGCAAAGCGAAGAAGATTTGGGACACTGGGTTAGACTGGCTGTCGTCCGATTTGGCCTGTCCGGTTCTAGGGCGCCTTTACTTGGGCTACGAAGTAAAGAAGCTGAAGACATGGGCGTTAGGTCTGGGTCGTGCTACAACAAGCCTGCAGAGAAGAAAATAATAGAGAATGGGGCCAGTAAAAGGGATTTAGGCCGAATTATCTATGCCATGCTTACCCAACCCATGAAGCAAGCACACTACAAAAAAAGAGATTAGGCCGCCATGGGTTTGGGCTGCTTTTCCAGCTGGGTCGCAAAAGGAAAAAGTGAAAAAAAGGAGAAGGAGGAAAATGGACTGGGCTAGAACAAAGAAACAACACCCAAAAAAAAAAAAAAAAGGACTTGGGCCATACAGTTGGCCTATGACATAAAAAAAAAAAAGAAAAGCAATACAAAAATAAACGGAGGAGCAAACAATTAAAGTAAACATGAGAAGAAAAGGAGCATCAAAAGTGACAAGGAGGGAAAAAAGGAAAAAGAGAGAAAAGAAAGGTAAAAAAAAAAAGATAACAAGCAAGCAAGCAAAAACAAAAAAAAAAAGAAATCGAGTTTTGCACAGCAAAAAAAAAAAAAAAAAGTGTTCATGATAAAGAAGAGGATGGAAGTTTGCCTTTGCTTATCTTTTTCTTAACACCTCTTGTTAAAGTCTCTCTTGAAAATCCTTAAGTGCACGAACAAGTGCTACATCAACACAAGAGACTTACGTAAGCAATAGTATGATGATTTACTAAAGTAAGAAGAAATAAAAAGACGCAAGATAACACCAAAATGTCGAAATAGGGACACAAGATGACTTACCAAAGTGCCAAATTTGGTGATGCAAAGAAAAATAAAATGGAAGAAGCTCATGTAATTGGGATATATATATAGACAAGAAGAAAAGAGAATTGTATTAGGATTAGGAAAACAAGTCTTATCACGACTCCAATATGTAAGATATGTTTAGATTGTGATATATCGAGTAAAAAGAAGAGTTGTGTTAGAAAAGATAAGTCTATCATAACTCCAATATGTATCAGGATGTGAGATATACCACAACTCCAATACGTATCCAATATGTAAGATGTGTTTAGATTAGATCTTGATTATTTGAAATTAGATTAGATAAGTTCTAGCACAAGAAGATGGAGGAAGAAGAATTGGCCCAACAAATTGAAAGAAGAGGAAGCCCAACGAATTGAAAGACAAGAAAGCCCAACAAATTGAAGGAAATACCCACTGTTTTGAAGAATGAATGAGGCTCAAATATCTTAAGTATGATCCAAGAAAAATAATCTAAGTTATTGAACATGCAATATTGACCTAAATGGTGTAAATTGAGTTGGAACTTGTCTACTTAAAAACCCATCTTTGAGTTGTACTCGTGGCCAAGTTCCAGGTGGCAATTTGTATATATGAAAATTTTATTAAATTAAATTTTCATAATTTATTTAAATAATTAAATTTTAATTTTAAATATTCTCATTAAATTGCGAAGTATATGTAACATGTCAACCAATGTAATGACGATATGTGTGAAGGATGATAAGGTTCAACCAATAGAAATAAAAAATGCAGCTTGGCGAATCAAGTGACGCCATGTCACTCCTAAGTGTAACTTCAACCAATCAAATCAATTTACTTTGTCTATAAAGCCCTCGACAAATTTTAAAGAGAAGAATCAACCGATTAAATTCTCACCACTAGAACGTTTATGAAATTGTAAGACTTGTTTTATCAAGTTATAAGATTAATACAATTGTTTTGCATCCCTCTTGTTTCCTATTATTTTGCAGACGAAAAATTCGTGTAAACAGTCATCACTTAAAATTTATTGAAGGAATTAAGAATCACTTAACATATTAAAGCATTATGAAATTACATTTATCAAATGGTCTTAATCTAATAAGCACTAAATTCGTTCAATTTTAAGTGCTAAATTAGTTCAGTTTTAAYTGTTGAATTGGGTTACATGAAAATAATTATTATAATTTTTAAATCTCAAAATTACTTAATTTCACATTTATTGTTTTTTGTATTTTCTTATTGCATAAAATGTACCCCRAGTTACATACAAATGAATAACATAATTCTCTCAACAAGAATAACTCAATTGGCAAATACTTATTTGCCAATTCTCTTTCCCCTACTATAGAAAATTGAGGGTTTTCTTAATGATCAATTGCAAAAACGAGTAGAAATTAAGTCTTCACATAATCCTAACCAAATATATAAACTTAGTACTTAAGAAGATACATCGTTCTAATCTTTGTAGAAATTAATAATTTACAATAAAAAAGGGACCATTGATAAACAAATCCTTCCAAAAACTCGATTGAATCTGTTCTTAACCACTCCAAATTAACCTTTATAAGTACTCCACACTAAAGATCAAAAGAATAATGACACAAACGGGTTTTTGTGTAGCATAACCCTCTTTTCATAGCCAAATGATCAAACCCTAAACTAAAATTCCTCCAGACATATGTAACCTAATTATGCTTGCAACATCCTCTCCTAGGTAGGATTAGTCTAAGTTGGCCTCATAAAGCTTGTTTGTTGTCGAATCGAAGAAAATAGAGGCAAACTGGCACCTGAAAGCTCTCAAATTGACACTAATTTGCTTCATTCTTCAAGAATTGGCACTTGATCTTCACTAAATTGGCACTGATTTTGTTCCTCTCTGRGTCTGGTAATGTTTATCCTGAACTTTAGGCCRAACTCTTGATTTTCTTTATATATTCAGGTTCTCAAAGCTTTCTCTCTAGTTCTCTTCATTTTATTAGTGCATTCTGCTAGCTTGGCAAACTTTCATCTCTTTTATAGCTGTGATTTTCTTGTATTTGTATACATATCTTTACAAACTATTTTGAGTAAAACATTGGAACTATAGACAAGATGAATAAGGATATATAGAAGATAATTAGATTGAATGAATTAATGAAATTAAAGAGAAAACTTAGTGGGTCTTTCGAGCTTACAGAGAAAACAAATAGTCTTTCTGCACCAAGTAATATAGTAGTAAGAGTCCATCTTCCTTTGACAATGCTTTAATATTACATCAAAGCAATATGGTCAGAATTTTTAGTAGGGTAAACCTCATATATATAATTCCATCTTCRGCCAATTTTAATGTCAATTGTTAAACAAGCTCATCAATATCTAAGTCAATATGTGCATCCTTATCATAATCAGCAGCAACAGCTTTGAAATAAACTAGCAAAGAGAAAATCTTCTACACATCTACCTGTACCTTATTTTAGAGGGATGGAAGCTTATGTAAGAATTGTTTATGTTAAAATGATATATATATCATGCCAAAATGGATTTACTCCACTACACATGGAAGATCTCATCTTCTCAAATAACAACATGATGACTTAGATTTACTACTCCCTTAATTCTATCGTAGAAAGACGGTTTCTTGTCTAACAAAGCACCATGCTTTCATGTTGATCAAGATTCGATTTGAAAAAGCAAGATGGCAGAAGCTTTAGGAATTAGTTTATAATATAATCTATAATGTTTAGACATTAAGTTGTTCTGTTGAACTATCATGTGGGCATGCGGCATTGGGGTGACAATTGTTTGAAAAAGCAAAAGTTCACTTGATTTATCACGTGAGCATGCGACTTTCAACTGCAAAGGTCATAAGGTTGTTGTTTCGTAAGTCCTAAGGTTTCAAACATGGCTTGAAGAGACATCTCCCATTATGGTCAATATTCATTGAAGTGATGTCTACTCATGTGAATAGTGGTTATAGCCCTTCAATATTTATATATATGTGATTCTAGGCAATCACCTAATATCTATGTATATGTCTATGTCTAATGTCCAAGACTAACTCTTGCACTCTTATTTTTGTGATGTACAATCCAATAACTTGCCATTTTGGTGTATTCAAAAAATCAATTGTATCCTATAAGTATTTTTCCATGGATACAYGGTTAGCAAGTAGTTGGGGTAATAAACACTTTTAAGGAAAGTTATCTACACACCTTAGATTCATTAAAATTATTCTCCATTGTCACACTACTATGTTGCTTGTTCTCTATATCTCCTCATACTCCCAATTTCTCTAACAATCTTAAAGTGTTTATCAAACATCATGGAGCCCACCCAAGAGTCTATCCTTAAATTCATGAATCAAGACTTTGTCAAGTTGGATAGGCTTGATGGAATGGGTACCAACTTCAATCAGTGGAAGGACAAGATAATGCTCTTCCTTCCTTATATCATTAAAGATTGCATATGTCCTGAATCCAAATCATGTAGAGATTCCACCCCCTAATGAAGGAGATTTTATGGAGTTGAAAAGGCAAAGAGAGACAAGACAAGAATATGAGACTTTATGCAGAGGTGACATTCTTATTTCCTTGTCTAACAATATGTATGATCTCTTCAATCCCATAAAAAGTCCAAAGGAGATATGGACTAGTTTGGAGCGCGAATATACATCACAAAAGCAAGGCTATGATGAATTTGTTATCAAAAAATATTTTTAGTTTAAGTTTGATAAAATTATTCTATTATGGATCAAATTCACAAACTACAATTGATAGTTTCAAGACTTAAGGATTATGGTATTGAAATTTCAGAATCTATATGAGTAGGTGCTATTATTGCCAAATTGCCTTCTTCATGGAATGAWGATCAAAATAAATTACTGCATACTTATAAAGCTTTAACCATGTCTAGTGTTTGAAGCATCTTGGAATTGAAGATGGTGCTAGGATCTTGCATAAGAAAGAAAATTAGGGTGATCCCAAAGTGAATTTGTGAGGTTTGAGGTTGTCATGCTTTCTAGTGGATTTAGGTACAATAATTCTAATAAGTGCATGTATTCTAAATTCACTAAAGAATATAGTGTAATTATTTGTCTTTACGTGGATGATATTATCGCTCATTGTTAGTAATACAACTAAAGGAATAACTAAAAATAAGGAGTATCTAACTTCTAAGTTCAAAAAGAAATATCTTAGTGAAGTAGATATTACATTAGCTATAAAATTTAGGAAGCATAATGGGGGTTTTGCTTRTTCACAGTCACACTACATAGATAAAATCTTGGACAAATATCAAGACTTAAACGTGAAAGAACCAAATACTCCTTTTGATCCTAACTACAATCTCTATGAGAATAATGATAATCCAATGGCTCAACTTGAGTATGTTAGTGTTACTGGAAGTTTAATGTATGCCATGAGTAGTATTAGGCCAGATGTTTCATATTTTGTATGTAGACTTGCTAAATACACTAGAAATCTAGGTAATGGATATTGGAAAATAATAATTAGAGTTCTTGGTTATCTTAAAGGACTAAATATTTAGGACTCTTTTATAGTTGTTTCCAAGTGTTCTAGAAGGATTTTGGGATGCTAGTTGGATTAGTAGCATTAGTGAACAAAAACCTACTAGTGGTTACATTTTTATGCTTAGTGGTGGYAGCTGTTTCTTTGGCTTCAAAGAGACAAGCAATCATAACAAATTCCACCATAGAAACTGAATTTGTTGCACTATCTTCTGCTTGTAAGTAGGCTAAGTGGCTAAGAGATCTCTTGCTTGATATTGACTTTTGGCTTAGAAAAATGCCACTTATAACTAACATTGTGACAGGCTACTATGTCTAGAGGATTGAATAAAGCATACGATGAAAAGTCTAGATATATTAGTTTAAGACATGCATTTAGAGAAGTGCTAAATAATGATGTTATCTTCATTGTGTTCGTAGAACTTATAATAACTTAGRGGATCTGTTAACCAAACCTCTAGAGACTTGGTGAGTTTGACAACATTGGGAATGGGATTGAAACCCTTAGACTAAAATCACTTGCAATGGTAACCCAACCTACATCTAGTACTACCCTAGATTGGAAGGTTTAAAGGGCAAAAATAAGTTGCTAAGTGGTTGTGAACACCTAATTAAGTGTAAACTCTTAATGAAATTTTTTCATATAGTGTTTTATCTGTATGTAATTACATAGAACTTGAAACAACTTCCACCTACGTGATCATTAGAAGTGGTGCCGCTTGTAGCAAAAGTTTGGGTAGGCTTTTGTACATGATCATGATCTAGAATGAGCACATTGTTGGTAATAGTGCTAGAAAACATTGTGAATAAAGAGTGCATCATGAAAAATTGTTCTAATCAATTTTGGGTTAGTTTAAGCAACCTGGCCACRGATTACTTAACTTTGATCTTGTGAATTATTAACACTAAGGAAAATTTTAAGACGAAAGTTACTTTTCTTATGCATATTTTCAATTGTGTTAGTTTCAAATTATATTGCAAACTAAGTAAGGGAATGTTGGAAATTAATTTGTAATATAATTTTTATAATGTTTAGGCATTAAGTTGTTTGTTGAACTATCAAGTGGCATGCGACATTTGAGTGACAATTATCGGAAAAAATCGTAAGCTCGCTTGATTTATCACATGGGCCCGCGACTTTCAAATTCTGAGGTCATAAGGTTGTTGTTTCATAAGTGATAAGTTTTCAAACTTGGCTTGAAGAGACATCTCCCATTATGGTCACCATTCATTGGAAGAGATTGTATATTTCCATCTGACAGAGGTTATAGCCTTCAAAATATAATATATATATTATATATATATATTATATGGCAAAGCCACCTAAATGTCTAATGTATATGTGTTTATTGTAAATGTCCAAGACTAACTCTTGCTACTTCTTATTCTTGTGAGTACAATCTAACAACTTGTTATTTGGATGTGTTCTGTAATACCCGAGATTTCTTTTTATGGATTTCTGTTTGATCGTGCGAATTTGTGAGCCAACTAGGGTTGGATAAATTTCTATGTGGTTGTTATTTCAATAAGTACGAAATTTTCATGTTTGTCAGATTAAGGTCCTTAGTTAGTTAGAGGCTCGACTAGTGGGACTATTCGTTTCTCAGTCAGAAGCTAGATTTTTATCGAAAGAAAGCCCGTTGAATTTTCGTATTTGGGTTAGGGCCCAAGTTTTAAAAAAAAAAAAGAAAAACCTAAAAAAAAAAAACCTAAGTCTTCTTCTTTCTCCCTATTGTGCTGCCGCCGCCCACTCCTAGAAAACCCTACGGCGCCGCCCTATTCCTGAAATTCCTCCCTGCCACACACATGCTGCCTCTTTCTCCCTCTAAGGACTGCTCGCCTCTCTGCATCTCTGCTTGCTGTTGTACGCCATGCTCGTCCCCGTGACCAGCATGCTGCCCTCACAATTCATCTGCAACGTGACTGGACTGGAGTTCTTTCTGCTCCAATCACTTGACGAAGTGCGCGACCCTCATTGCTGTCCAGATCTGCTAGTCCGTAGTTGCTATTTYGTTAGACCATCCCTTCCACACTGGTGCTCGAAAGATGCCGCTCACAGCATGCATCGCCAGTGCTTGGTTTCTCGGAGCCATGACCAGATCTGCTCGAATCAGATTTGTAGTCGCTCGGAGAAACGCTGCAGCGCAACCTGTACAGCTAATCCTTGCTGATGCAGGTCATCCGTCCTCGGCTGCTGTTCGCCGCCACTGTTATGCCGCGGTGGGTTGCTGCAAGCCAGAGGCGCATGATCGCAACAGAAGTTTGCCATAGCCACTCTGGACGAAGCAGTCCGCCTAYATTTGCCTTCATTTTCTTCTTCTTCTTCTCTACTCGACCGGCGTCACCATAACTGCCCAAAGTTTTGATATGTACATTAGAACCCCGACTGCTCGGAGCACCGCACCGCTTGCTGCTTGGCTGTCACCTCTGCTCTCGGTCATTGCTGCTGGACTGTTGTTGCCGGTGGCTAACTATTTCGGCCGGTCAACTGAGTTTCGGCCAGGAACAAGGAGTAGCAACAGGTGCCAGGCGCTCAGTGCCAGCAATAGTACTAGCCAGTGCCCAGGTGCACAGCGCCCAGGTGCCCGACTCCTAGCGCCTAGARGCCCAGATGCCTAAACGCTCAGGGCTGTTGTGCGCGCCCCTTAAGRGCACACTCGAGAATTCAATACTACTCCCGAGACACTTGGACTTTGTGAACTTAAAAAGTGAAAACATTATTAATTAATATTGAAATTTATGACCTATGAAATTATATCCTAAAGTAAAATTGTGGAGAACATAGATTAGGTTTAATACCCGAGCTAAGGAGTTGAAATTGTACCCTTAAAAGACGTGATAATTGATAATATAGGAAATAAGTATGGATTAATAATTGGCAATTGACATTGTTGGAATAAACACTGAATATCTAAGTTGGGACAGTTATACTAAATAGACTTTCTTTCTATAATCACAAATAGGTCGTTTCGAGTGCCTTAACGTTGAGAACAGTCAAAGGATTTCACTTCGCGATTTAAATAAGAATCCTGTAACGCAAAGGACTCTGGGTAATTAAATTCTCTCATTCTCATTAACTATGTGTTGTTGTTATAATTAATTGCTCTTAGGTGAATTGAATGTGTATTGAATCTGAGTTCTATGTAAATAAATTCTCACATTTCATTAATGCGTATGAATGGATGTATCTGAATTTCTTTAGGTGGATTAATGTGTTGGATATGAGATTTCTGTGCAAGWAAACCCCCATATCCGCCCATCTCTTTTGTTATGTGTTATGTGGTGGCGGTATGTGATTATGTTATGAAATGCGTTGATTGTGTGGAATGTTTTTATGTGTTTCATATCTTGTACCATTATTATGTTGAATGGCATGTTAATTACGGCTGTATGTATTTCATGTCATGGGAATGTAATTAGTGTTCTACATCATTCCTGGCATGAGCCATTCATATATTTAAAAGTGAATGGTTTAGGAAATGAAATTTTGAAAGGGAATGTATTTTATAAATTGTAATGTGTTCAGGAAAATGTTAAAATTTTTGAAAAAGGGGTGTAAAARCTAGCCATGAAAGATGTGAGTGGGAAATGGGGCGTGGGGGACCGGCGCGCCCGAACTGACCGTCTGGGAGGGTAGGTAATGATTCACCTCGGGGAGGTGAAGAGATGAAAGGAAAAGTAAAGGAATGTTAACCGTTTTGCGGTACTARCGGTAGGAATGTAATCGAGTTCCAAATAACTATGGCCCATTACAGAACTTAATYGCTAGGCGTTACACTCTAGTGAGCTCACGAATGTAATGAAACGAAAGGTTTTACAAAGTTKTACATTTTCAAAGGAAGGATTTTATGGAAAGGTTATACAAGAAAATGATTTGAAAGTTTTCATTGAGAATGTGAGATTTTATAATTCATGACATGTAGGGCATATTAATGCATTTAAGCATGAGATTTACTTACTGGGCTTTTTAGCTCATTCCATTTCCCTCATTTTGCATTTCAGGCAATGTGTAGTCAGATGGTGCGAGGAGGTCGCTTGTGGGCAAACTAAGATACCCTGAAGTATATTCTAAATTAATTTGATGGATTAAGATGGTTGTTGACTAGAATYGTTTTTGCTTATCATTAAGTTATTTCTTATTTGGTTTAGTTACCTGTGCTTTAAATWCTTTTGGGTTTCCSCAAAATTTCAGTTTGAATAAAGGTCGGGATGGTAAAAGATTTGTTAGAACAAATTGTTTATTGTTTTGGATATTGTTGAGTTTAAATGGGTAGTTATTGAAGTTACAGAGAAAACTCTGTTGGATTTTTATGAACTTTTTGACAAGGGTTAAGATTTCATTTGTTTATTACAATAGTTGATTGTTTTACGAGTAGGGTAATGTAATACTCTCGGCCTAGGACAGTTCTTAATCTGGGGGTGTTACATATTCAATAATCTATTGTATCCTAGAAGTATTTTGCCATTGATACCGAGTTAGCAAGTAGTAGGGGTGATAAACATTTTAAGGAAAGTGATGTACACACCTTAGATTCATTAAATTACTCCTCATCATCTTTCTACTTTATTTTTTGCTTCTTCTTTATATCTCCTAATATACCTAATTTCCAACTATAGAAATGCTCAATGATTTGTTGATTCAAGAAGGACGATTTTTATATGGAGTTAGCAATCAAGTTCAAGAGCTTCAAGRAGAATTACAAAGAATGCAATGTTTTCTAAAAGATTCATGTAAGAAACAATATGAAAGTAAGAGCCTTTGACGCTAGGTAAGGAGTATTAGGAACCTTGCTTATGGTATGGAGAATATTATTGAAATATATGCTATTAAAGTTCAATTTAGAAAAGGGAAGGGAATCAAAAAGCCCCAAAAAGGATTTGCTTGCATGTTGGATGAGGAAGCAGGTATTCACGAGATAGGTTAGAAATTGAAAACATCAAAACTGAACTTGYAAGTCTGAAGATAAGTTTGGAACCTTATGGAATCAATAGAGAGAACCAAGGAGAAAGATAAAATGTAGCAAACAAAAATTGGCTCAGGTAAACTTTTCCCCATGAGATCGAGCAACCTTTCATTGGGATGCAGAAATATATTGATATAATAGTATCACTCTTGGTTGACATATATGGAGATCACAGAATCATTTCTATATATGGAATGGAGGTTCTAGAAAGACTACCTTTAAGCAAATTTTTAATGACCAAGATGTTCGAAATCACGTTAAGTCCTTTGCTTGGGTTCTTTATCTCAACAATTTGTAGCATATAATCCGTTACCGAAAATTTTAAGGTAAATTAATAAAAAACGAGATAAAGATTGCATTATGAAAATGAAAAGGAGCAAAATTGGTTCAAGAGCTTCACAAAGTTCAAAAAGATGAAAATTGCATGGTTGTCCTTAATGACATTTGGAGAAGAAAATATTGGAATATCCTTAAGCATGCCTTTATAGACTCCAAAATGCTTCTGACAACTCYTATAAAAGGAGTTGCTGAAATAGGAATTGCTCACAAACTCAACCTTTTGACTCTAGAGGAAGGATGGCAGCTATTTCAAGAAAAGGCCGCATTCACTGGTGCAAATGACAAAGATATGTTTTGATATTCTATATTAATTGTTGAAAACCTATACAATGGCACAAATTTTTTTTTTTTTTTAAGATTATCAAATGAAACTATTACCAAGTTTTTGTTTTCTTAATCTGAAGTGTAAACTCTTTAGTTTTTATTTATGTCTATTAGATGTATATATGTTTGGCGCACCACTTTATTAGTAAACAAATAGATCTTTGATAAGGAAACATGGAAACAACTCCTTGTGTTTTGATTTGATTTTGTCCTATGATGACGATGATGAAGAATAATTTTACGGATGTGTCAACAAAGATGATTTTTAGATACATATAAGAAACTTCAAAACTAGCATATAATTAGAAGACAAGGCATTTTCTTCAATATATTTATATGCATTTACATATAAATTAGAAGATTGCGTCTTAGATACATGTTTTTGAAAAATAAATTGCAATTATATATTCATCAGATAATGATAAGCTAAGGCAAAGCSTTGTCAACTTGGCAAATGTGCTTAAGTGTATATTACTGATCGACATAAAATATGGTTAATGATTAGTAAGATGGATACATATATATATATATTGAAAGATAAATAAGTAACAAAAATCTAAATTAACAACCTTAATATCCACTTCTTTTCTGTATGCATGTACTGTGATGAGAATAATCAATATTAGAGGTATATAAAGGAATTCACTTGACGTTTCTATATAGTTAGGAAAAGAGATGATTCAAAAATGTGGATGTCTACCCCTAGCAATCTCAGTGATGGGAGGGATTTTGAGAAAGAAGGAAACTTTGGAAGAATGGAAAATAGTAAATAGAAACATGGATTCATATCTAATGCATGGTGATGGAATGGAGGAAATTCGCGAAGTGATGCAAATATTTGCATTGAGCTTCAATGACCTACCATATCAATTGAAACCAATTTTTTTATTTGGCTTATTATCAAAAGGATATAGAGATTGATGTAGAAGAAATGTTCTTCATATGGATAGCTGAAGGCATGGTTTTATCACAGGATAAATGAGATAATGAGACGTTGATGAAAATTGCACAAAGGTATTTTAGTGACATGGTAAATAGGTCTCTTGTTCAAATATAATTGGATGAGTCATCAATAACTAATCAATATAAATCTGCAGCTTTCGTGATCTTACATATGAACTATAATTGAGGAAATGCAAAGACGAGGATTTTCTTGAGGTCATGGATTTTGGGGGTGGAAAGAAATCAATATCTAATCATAGTTCTACATGAGGGAACTCTTGCAGATTAGCTTTCTATCTAGATCATGAGATTGTTGATGATAATATTCTCCAAGAAGCCAATTTATGCACTCGATTTTACTCTGGAAGTATATTTCTTGGAAAATGAAATGGTTTCAATATATTGGAGATTTGAAAATTTTGGAATTCCTTAGAATCATTACTTTTCGATTGCTAGCATTTAAAAATACAAAGTTGCTCCAGAAGGTCATAAGGGAGCTAATTCACTTGAGGTTTCTAACTTTCATCCTTTGCGAGTTGGATYAGATGTCATCATCTYTATCTATGTTGCCTTACTTGTAGAAATTTTGGATAAGCCATTGTCCTAATGTTAAGATGCCAGATGTCTTATGGATATTGAAAAGATTAATTCACTTAGTTTTGGATGAAGTAGTTGGAAAACTGAGATTGGATAGTTGAATGGGCTAGAGACAATGATTTGCTCAGGACCACTTGTATTACAAGTTAAAGCTCTCGCACAAATGACTAATTTGAGGGTTATTCTAGCGACAGTCAAGTCAAGGACAATGAGAACCTTTCTGTAATCGTTACTTGCATTGAGTCAATTGGCATAATGTATTGGACATACAACTTAGAACTGTTGATCCTTGTGGCTTTAGCACAAAATACGGATGTATTTTGTTGCGCAAGCTTCTCGTGTGTCATAGAGTTACTTGCTTGAATATGAGAGTTCCTTTAAGGGAATTACCTAAATATGATTCGGACATGTTGATTAATTTGGTTGGTTGACCTTTTGAAAATATGCTATTATGGAAGATCCATGCTATATAGAGCATATCCATGGGAGTACCAATGGCAGCATGGCCAGTGCATTCAAATCAGCCAATAAACGCCATCCTAATATCACAATTACTGAAAACTAGTCTAATTGTGAGGGAATGGSCACTTCCACTTGAAATTGTGAAATTAGAAACAGAAGATTGATGGCTTCTACGAAAGGAAATGAAATAGGGAAGAGAACCATAGAACTCAGCATCGCTGGTAAGTAGATTTAAATAACATATCCGCAAATGCAGATTGACAGTGGCGGTGGTGGTGGGGTGGGATGAAGATAATGAACAGAGAACCAGAAAAATAAAAAATGAAATAGATAAAAAAGCCCCTGAAAATTGTCACGTGAAAATCACATGAGAGGCTTTATATCAACCCTTAATGGAAGTTATTGATGGAAGAGCAACATTTATTAATTTCTAAAAGTCAGAGGGCAAGAATCACACGATTTAAAGTTTAACGTAAAAACTCAAAAAGCTCTAAAGTTCAGGAGCAAGTGATGTTGTTTGCCCTTTTAAAAATGTAAGGCTACCTTATGTTTGCATTTCAATTTCAAATTTCCTTTTCAAAAATATTTTCAATTTTCTATTTTGAGTTATTGTTTTCAAATTTGCTAAAAATGCATTTGATTTTTCACTTCTGAACTTTATTTTTTTTWAAAAAATAGAACATGTTTTGTTTGAAATTTGGTAGAAAAATGCTTTGACTATTTCTAATGAATTTACTTGTAAATTAAATTTGAAGTACTATTAGTTTATCAGAATATCTTTAAATTAAATATTAAATACATAAATTAAATGTTGTAAAATCCTAAACATTTCACCCATTATTCGTTAATATGGAATCTTGTATAATGTGAATACGTGAAAAGCTAAGACATTGACAAGTTAGAGAATTTTCAAAAATAGAATATTTTTTAATTATTTACCTAGTTATATATATATATATATAATTACTTCAAATAAATGAATTGTAGTTTGATTCGTTGATCAGAAGAAAATCTGAATAATACAGTTTTGGTTGTAAAAGAAACAGATACTAGAATTGTTTAAATAATTTAAATAATAATCATAATAAGAATTATTTTATCATTTTCTTTTGTTTAAAAAAAAGGAGGAGAGACTTAGGGAGAACTCTGGAGAAAGTAAAGAAGAAGTTATATCTATATAATAAATTTTCTTGTCCTAATCAACACCATGTTCATATTCAATTTTACTGACCTTGTTCTTATCACATTTTACTTCTTTTCCTTTGCCAACTCAACATCACTACTTCTCTTTTTTCTTTTTCCTATTTTTGTAATGATTTTTTTCCTCATTCTTTTCCTTTATCTAATGGTCACCGCCATCTTATTCTTTTTTGTTCTCAATTCTTTTACTTATTATATTTTATTCTTTCTTGTTCCTTATCAACCCATTTTACTGTCATCATCTCTAGCCTTTCTTTAACAATTTCTTCAACTTTTTCCTACCAATTTTTATAAATGCATTTTCTTTGCCAAATTCTCACTTCACCGCCTTAGTCATTTTCTACACATTTTCAGCTTGTTGGTTCTTTTATCACAACCTTATCTTTCTTATACTTTTTCACTTCTTTGGTTTCTCGTACTGCATCACTTTTCCTTCACACATCTTCATCTTGTATCTTTGATGTACTGCTTTCTTTAAAGAATACTAAGTTGGTTTACGTGGACAGAGCTCCCTTTTGTTTATTTTACCAGGTTCCTTGATATATTTATTTGGCACTTGCATTTCTAAAGATTCATATTAGCTTATTCAGCTTTCTAAATGGTAGTTTGGGTAAGTTTTACTAGAAGAAGTGAGATAACAGATGGATCTGCTTTCCATCTTATAAGATTTGTTCCTTATAATGCTTCTTTCATGGTTTAGTTTGCAGGACACTTTTTAAGTTTTGCTTCCTATCTCAGATTGAGAATTCTTGTTAATTGTTTGAAACAAGTAAGAAGAGAATTAGTTTTGATAATTTTAACTAAATTTAGAATGGTAAGTTTATTAGTAACTATATAAATTTAGTGGCTTATAAATGGTTGGTTAAAAATAAATCTGAGAGGACCTAAACAGAATGGTCCATGCATGAGATAGAGGAAGATAAACTAAAAAATGTCTATTCTTACAAATGGCTTGCTAACGAAATAAAGTCCTATTGCTCCAAGGGTTCTCTATCTAAATAGCTTCAACTTGATACTCATTTCATGCATAAAATCCCTTTGTTTCATGTTAAATGTTCTATAGTTGTATCACCCAACCGTTCCATTATTTGCCTTGCGTACTTGCATATGGAAGGAGTTCAAATTTCTTCACTTCATAGACATTAAGGACTTGATTGACTATCAGCTTCGAATCTCCATAGACCTGAAGTTGCAGTTTTTYCATTTCCATGGCCATTCCAATCCAAGGATGATAGTTTGATATTCAACAACATTGTTTGAACATTGTTGACTCAAAAAGAATGAATATGGAAGGACATTGCCTTCAGGTATAATGAAGATTATTTCAACTCCAACTCCGTTTTGATGAGCAGCTCCATTAGAATACATCTTCCATGGGAGTTAAGACTTCAACAAGCAAGACATCTTCATCTGGCAAATAATCCACCAAGTCCCGTTCAACAAGTAAGGGGTGATTAGCCAAGAAATCCTCCAAAACTTGCCCTTTCATGACTTTCTAAGGGATATAAATTATTTCAAGTTATTGCAACTGCAGGTACCATCTTACCAAGCGATGAGAAAGAGCAGGTTTAGTCATGACATACTTGATCGGATTTGCCATGGAAATGAGTCGATCGTATGAGCTTGAAAGTAGTGTTTTAGCTTCTGGATTGCGAAGATGAGAGCCAAACACAACTTTTCTATAGGCGAATACTTCAACACATTTCGAGTCATTGTTCTGCTCAAATAATACAAGGTATTTTCCTTCTCTTCCTCATTTTCTTAAGCAAGKAAAGTTTCCACAGAATATTCTTGGGCYGAGATATTGGCATAGCCAGGACGAGAGATTTCACTAGGTATGCTTTTATACTTTTGAATGCGTTGCTATAAGCTTCATCCCATTCAAAAGGTACTTCTTTTCGCATCAATCGACTGAAGGGTTGGCACCTACCAGCAAGATTTGAGATGAATCTTCTCAGATAAGCCCAACTTCCTTTGTAAGCTTTGGAAGTCATGCACGTTTTGAGGCTCTGGTATTCTCAGTATGACATCCACTTTAGCTTGATCAATCTCAATGCCACGTTAGCACACAATGAATCCCATAAATTTTCCTAAAGCAACTCCAAATGTGCATTTCAAAGGATTTATCTTCAATTGATGATGACATAGTCGTTCAAAAACTTTCCTTAGATCTTCTAAGTGATCATCCCATTTTTGTGACTTTATGACTAGAGCATCCACATAACATTTAACATACTTGTGGAGCATGTCATTGAAGATTTTTTGCATTGCTCACTCGTATGTTGCTCCRGTATTTTTTAGACCGAATGGCTTCACCTTGTAGCAATAAATACCTTTTGGAGTGTGAAAGCAGCCATCTTTTCGTCCCATGGTGCCATTCATATTTGATTATAGCTAGATGACCTATCCATGAAAGACAATGCCTTGTGTCCAGTGGTGGCATCGACAATGAGTTCGGTGATAGGAAGAGGAAAATCATCATTTGGACATGCATTGTTTAGGTCTCTGAAGTCAGTGCATACTCAAATTTGGCCATTCTTCTTCTTACAAGCACAATGCTTGAGATCCATGTGGGGTATTTGACCTCTCAATTCAATCATGCCTTAATGAACTTGTTAACTTTTGCTTCGATTGAAGGGATCAACTCGAGGCAAAAACGCCTTTGTTTTTGCTTTACTGGTCTAGCTCCTCGTTTGATGGCTAGATGATGAACTGCAATCTTTGGGTCCAAACTTAGCATTTTTTTATATGTCCAAGCAAAGACATCCCTGAATTCCTGCAAAAGTTGAGTGTACACTTCACTCTCTTTTGGAGATAAAAGAGTACTTATGTAAATTGGGTGTCGGTCTTCTTCAGTGCCCAAGTTGATTTCTTTCAACTCGTCTATAGTAGCTTTTGTGCCTTTCTCAAGTTCAGGAGGTGCTTCTTCGGGTTCTTCATCATCATTATGTTCGTAAATAATGCTTATATGGTAAGACAAGCCAACACTTTCTTCATCTTTCTCTTTTAGCTTCATATGAACCACGATTTCCAGTTTAGCTTTGAGAACATTGCCGTAATTCACGAGAAATGTACTTTTTCTCCTCTCCTGGAAGGCATTCTGCTTCGACATTCGTTTGCATCGATCTTCCTTAAGGTCCCAACCGCTCAAAAACTGAGGCATGAGAGTTTACTTCTCCTAATTGGTCAAAGACTGACATGTGACCCATCGTTGAACATCCGTCTTCAACTGAGGTATAGCAATTGCTTCTCGCTTTATTGCTATGRGTACAGGTTCAYGTTSCTTGAATTCGATGCCAGCATGCGAGCTTTCCACATAATACTCATTTTATTTTAGCATCTTCTATGTCTCATTCAGGCCATGACCCTTTGACTCAGGAATAAGCCTTTCTAATYTATTTTGATTTCYTGGATCATATTCAGCTTTAGCTAGGAGTTTGTATGCATTAGGATCGAAGCCCCCTTCAATTCTTTTGGATGGTAATAAACCATGCTCCACGATTGGCCCTACCTCAYGCCGTGCAAAATCCTTCAAAATAGGCTTCAATTGCTTTAGCAAAGAGAGATTGGCCTTCATTCCTCATTGATTTTGGAGTATAGCGGAGGACGGTGGGTACTTGAATATATTGTACTTTTGTCTTATCACTTTCTTGAATTTGTTTCTTTGGGGCTATTTGACTCTCCCTAAACGATATGTTTTTCCCACCAAGGTAAAGTTTGCATATACAATATATGCTTTTGCCTCTATCAAGTGTTTGTCGTCAGCAATTACATTCTTCAAAACACCATTACCGATGTACTTGAAGCATTAGTGGAGTGTTGAGGGTACAACCCTATTGTCATGAAGCCAAGGTCTTCCTAACAATATATTTCGGAGGTTTTGGATCGACCACATGGAGTAGAGCACTCGATGACATCTCATCAATTAGTAAGTCTAACCGAATGGTGCCTAATGCTCTTTGATCTCCTTGATTAAAGCCCTGGATCATGAGGTGACTTTGAAAGAGTTCTTCTGAGAAAATCCCAAGTTCTCTTAACATGCCAGAHGAAGGATGTTGATTGCTGAACCTCCATCTAGCAATATTCGATTTATCTTCTTTTCTTGTACATAGTCTGATATGAATAGAGATCTGTAACGAGATTTTTAACCTAGCAATAAATCATCATCATTGAAACTTGTGGCCGTCATACATGCGATTGAATTTGAAGAGCATCCCTTAGCTTACACAGAGCAATCTTGTTGAACTGAACCTTTTGGAAAGAAAGTGTCGGAATTACTTACTTCCGTTTTATCTGTGACAAAACATAGACAACTTCAAGATTGTCAGTTAATGTTCTTGGAAAGAACTCTCCCAATGTAATCGGTCGTCGGTACTTAGGTATGTATGATCCCTTTGATTTGTTGGCGACCTTTTTAGGAATAATCTTATTTGGCTTCGCTACATCTTTTTTTATTATTTTGGTTCGTTGAATGAATTTCTTCTTTACAAATTTCTTTTTTATGATTATTTCGGCATTTTATAACTGTCTAACCTTTAGAATCAAAATCATCAACTTTGCCACTTTCAATATTTTCAGATAGCTCTACAACCATATCTGTCACTTGGTTGACTGATTTACAAGAAAATTTAGGTGAGGGCTTTATGTCGAACTTCATCTCGTCGACCTGCCCATATCTTATCTTAACAAAGTATTCAGGCAATCATGAGATATCCACAACATTTATATTAAAAGATATAGAGGGGAAAGTATCTGGTATGATGCTTARTTGATTAGTAGCCCCTTTTTCTTCTTCCAGCAAAATGCATTCTTTACGAGCTAATGCCATGACTTTATCCTTAAAGATGAAGCATTTCTCGATCGGGTGGCCGAGAAGACGGTGATATTTGRTATAATTTGGATCTCCCAATTGTCTTGCTTCTTTTGATCGTTTCATTTCTGGCAGTTCGATGATCCCAGCTTTCAACATGTAATCAAATATTTCTGAAATGCCATTATCGAGAAGTGGATATTCTTTGTTTTGTGTATTTTTCAAAGTCATGCATATTTTTCCAAGATTTGGAGCAGTATTTACTTTCTCTGTAACCTTTCTACTTAGTTTCGTAGGTATCCTAACAGGCACTTCAGTTGTTGTCATGGATGCTTTCATGTTAGATTTGGAAGATGGTTTAGTTGTTTTCTTGAAGTTAAATCTCTCCTTTTGTGGTCGGGCACTGAAACTCCTTGATCTCCGTGCACTGCAATACTCAACTCCACATCATGAGCTTGGATAGACAATTCTTTAAAGGTTCTTGGCTGGATTCCTTTTAAGATGTATTGGAGGCCCCCATGCATACCTTAGATGCACATCTCGATTACAGGTTATTCGTAGAGGCGATTTCTGCAATCCAGGATCAATGATGGGTTCAACAGGTGCTATAAATACAATTGAGGAATTCACGCTCAAGTTTGTCCTAACTGTTAATGGATTTAGCTGTGAGGTTGATATACCAGTCGAACGTGTTTCCTTTGAGAGATCGAACAAATTGCTTGATAAGGTAGTCATCATATGTGCCATTATTGTTGCAAGTCTCGACAAAATGTGCAATTGTTGTTTAGGATTTCCCTTACCATCAAATTGCTAAAATTTCGGAGGTTAATAGCCTATCAACATCTTTAAGTTATCGGTCCCTTGGTATATGATTCAGAATATGTGAAAGAAGATTTAATGCTCTTTTCATTCTTGTCCTTATGGTGTCCATGATGAAATCTCTCAATTAGTTATAGGGATTAGCCCATCTGATGAGACTTGAATTATTGTGGCTTCTTTTGAAGGTCCACACTTCTCTCATGTCTTCAGTTTCGAACTCGACTTGAGGTTGCTTGCCTAAAACTCTTACAAATCCCGACTTTAGTTTTTAAGGCTCGAAATGTTTTAGAGTATATTAGCTTGTTTTTCCAGCATTGTCAAGCTAATTCAGCAGTTGGGGGATTGTGAGATCTTGATGTTGAGTGTGTTCTGCAAGATTTTCCACCAACATTTTTAGATTTGAAATCCATGTCCTCCATCATAATGGGCATAGCAGACGAACTTGTGGTTGGATCTTCATGAGCCATCATATCGAGCTTCGGGTCCTCTTATGGAGTAGTTAGCACTGAAATCTGAAGTATATTTGTCGTCAGCATATATGGACTTTTGGGGTTTAGTTTTTACATTCAACAAAGACAGAGTTGTTCTTATAGCAGATCTGCCTCTCGCTTTTTGAGGAGGAACATCATCGAACATGGGGTTGGAGTATTCATATATCTAATCATACGAGAAGTACTTTACTTCTTTTCTAGCATTAGATGGAGCCCTGCTCCACGTCACAGGTCCTGCATATGTGCTCGGCATGGTTGACTTGGTGGCAGCACCACTTGTTGCAGATTTGTAAAGTGTAGCCTTTGAGATGTTGTTCTTGGGGGTCATTGATGAATTTAACTTGATTTTTTTGAAGAGAAGAGATTAACGCAGAAATTGTTCCACTGAGGGTGCCAAATTTTGTTTACACAAATCTCTAGCCTGTAAAATAATAATAGAAAAAAAGAAGGATGCGAAATAATTGTATTAATCTTATAACTTGATAAAACAAGTGTTTACAATCTTTGAAACGTTCTCATGGTGAGAACTAATCTGTTGATTCTTCTTTTTGGAATTTGCATAGGGCTTCGCAGCTTGATCTCAGAGTTTGAGAGAGATTTGGTACTKTTTCTTCTAAGCTTCTATCAATGTTGGACTTTAATATTAATTTCTGGACTTTTTCCACTTGTGTTTTGGACTCTAATTTATAAACAAAACYAATTAATTTGATTGATCGAAATCACACTTAGAGGCGACATGTTGTCACTTGATTCGCCAAACTCCATTCTTAATTTTCATTGGCTGAACCTTTTTTTTTTACACATGTCGTTATTTCATTGGTTGACATYTCATATAAACTTCACAATTTAATGAGAATATTTAAAATTAAATTTTAATTATTTAAATAGATTATGAAAATTAAATTTAATAAAATTTTCATATCTACAATGACATTTTGACTTAATATATTAATACATTGCAGATTAATTTACTAAATTCATTATTGAAAATTAGACATAGATAGTGAATTTAAAGAAAATTCTTAATGTTTATAAATTCAACTATTTTTCATACTTCAAATTTCAGCCTCCATATTTCATACTTCAACTTCAATTTTCAGACTTCATTTTATCAAATGGGGCYTTTTATCACTTAAAAGCAAGAATGTTAAAATGGGATAGAATAAGTACTATTTTTTATAAAGTACATGGATCTTTCCATATTTTAATTCAATATAAGTTATATTTTTGTTCTTAATTATAAATCATTTTACAGACAAGTTTGTAAAGGCATGATTACCCTTATTATTACAAATATCGAAGTAAATATTATAGGCATAATCTAAATGAGTTACATTAGAAACATTCTTATACTGCTATAAACAGAAAGTATTGATCTCTAGAAATAGAAAGTATAAAAAATAGCTATAGGATCAAGAGATAGAAACTTCATGGGGCTATAGCAGTGAAAGGAAGAAACTAACATTCATGTTTTTTTTATCAATATTTATAACTGCTATTCGTTYACACTTTATTCTTTTTGTTTTATTTTTATAGATTTTATTTTTTAACTACTTTCCAACTAATATATTTATTCAATATAAATTCATTAATTCACGAAATAAGACTAACATTTTGCAGTTCAAACATAAAGAAAATGAATGTCAATCCATGAGAGTATTGCGTGAATGAATACTAATTTGACACATTGCAAGCTTTATGAAAATTCGCTCTTACTTGACTGTCAATTACACGTATCCTACTATTGAACTCAAGAGGCATGAAACAAATTTCAACTTTCTAAATGCTTTGAGGAAATCCATTCCATCCGGAATCAATTCTAGCTTCTTATTACAAGCCTCAATTGAAACACAAGAAAGGTTAGGCATGGCTCRTTCATCAATCCTCCACTTATTCTTTTTCCTTGAAAGTTGTATCCTATATTGATGTAAAAAGATAGACAATAGCTCAAAAAGAAGTAGACTGCACATGAGGAGTAGCCACTTGTATGTTTAGTCTCATAATGAGCTGTCCTACGCCACTAAATTTAGAATATCAAGAATTTGCCTCAACATTAAATGGGTAAACACAGATGGAGGATAAAAGTACACCTTAAACGCCCATGAACTACAGACATTCCAAATCAAGTGTGTTGCTTGTCAGAAGATATAACTCCAATGCTTGTTTGGGTTGAAGCCCGAACAATTTAAGTAAGATTCAGCTCCACCCATTGACTACGAGTTTGATATGCCTAAAAATTAGTTTTCATTTCAGCAGGTACTAGCATTCTCCATTTCTCTTGAGCCATCGGATAATCATGAGTTGCATGCAGAGTTGTTTCAACCTCAWGACCACATAGATGACATATYGGGGAGTCTATGATGTTCCCAAACCAAAGCATGGAACTTGTTTTCAATTTGTCATGAATAGTTAACATAAGGTACCTGATATGGGTGAAAACCCACTATTTTTAAGGCCATTATCTCATGTATTCCCTCTCATTCTCCTTATTATTATACTCAATCTTATCATATTTAATCTCATTATTGCTAAAATTCATTTTGGTATGCATTTTGATGAGATTATGATAAACTGCTAGGTTCGGTGGCATTTATTTTTTATAATATGGTTAACCTTGTAAAAATAATAATTAGGTTATATGGCAGCTTGATATACACTAATTATTGGACAAAAGTCAACGAAGTCAATCAACTTAGTCAACATTAGTGTTTTGATGATGTTATAGTATAGTTCAGCATTTTTGATGCTCAGTAGTGCACGTACAAACAAAATATCTAAGGAAAGAATGAAAGCTGAGCAAATCAGATACTGCCAGGTGTATTCTGCTAGCTGAGGAAAAAGACATAAAAGTGAGCACATGGCATAAGGATATTGGAACCAAGGAAAATGTAACATGTGCAAAAAAATTAGGGTAGCAGAATTTCATTGAGTAGCTGGGCAAGAGCGTATTCAATAGAACAGTAAAAGCTGAAGAATGAGATTCACCTTGGATTTTTTGGGTGAAATTGGAAGAAGTGTAGTTCCTCAACAAGAAGCCCATTACTTTAGGATAACTTCTTATTCTCTTTTAGTTTACAGAACTTAATGTCACAAACTACTTCTCATATGATTCTTGTTGAGAATTATGAGCTAAGCATTTTTTAAGTTGAGATTGTTGATGAACTTGAGTATTTGATGTGTTAATAGTTGTGTTTGCAAAGTAAATTTGATTCATGCTCCATGCAATGCTAGATATTGCTTTAATTTATTGCTGATTGATCACTTATGATAAATATTTTAATTGCTCTTAGGTTGGAAAATAATAGAGTAGTGGATCTATTGCATAGATGTAAATGTTGGGTTTACCATTTATATCTGCTATAGGAATATAGGGTTAGCTTGCAAATCTATTGAGATGAGGTTTTATATTCTGGTAGTAAAATGGAAAGCTCGGAGGATATACAAATTACTCACATCAGGATGATATTCAATAGGTTGGAAGTTGAGGTGATTTTAGGTCTCGGTTTGACAGACTTTGCTCATATCGAAATGTTGTGGTAGGGATGTGATGTTGGTGAAAATCCATCGATTTTACTAGTAATTATGTGCTCATTTTCACCATTTTTAATATGATGAAGTAATAATTTGTATTATTTTGCTTTGAACATTGCTTAAATTCAATCGAGTAACTTTATATATGCAATATTGCGAAATTATAAAAATTATGTGTTATTATTAAGGTAAAATGCCCTATTTTGTAGAAAAAAGATCCTATAAATGAAATAGAAGATTACTTTATGAAGAAGTAAAAAATTGTTCAGAATGCTATAGCATTATTGGGATAACTTTGAACCATCTGTACTTGGGGGATTCTGTGATCTCAACTCCCTTTAACTTTTGATACTTATGTTGTTGAATTCAATTACATCATTTTAGGACAATTCAATTGAACCTTTGTCATTAGTTTACTGAACAATCAAACCTCAAAGTGAAATTTTAATCTAGGGATTTTGCTTTACTAAGTTTAGATAAACAATCCTTGTGGGAATGATCTTTACTCATTCTTTATTACTTATAGATTATATATGCTCACTTGTTGTGATTAATTGCCTTATTGCGATTTACGTCTTTCAAGTTTTTGGCACTGTTGTCGAGGATTGCTAAGTTTTTTAATTAGTAAATAAGATTTCTATTGCTTTAGATTTATATTTCCAACCTTCATTCTAAATTTTATTAAATTGTGTCTAGACAAACTATTTTCCTCAGGAATGTCCAAAAGGAATAGCACATTTCCATTCGACCTGAACCCGAAAGAACATCTCAAGCAAGATATTCTATTGCAAGAAGAAAGAAGAATATGGGTGGACAAGAACAGAGGAATATGCCATAATTTGTGGTTGAGCTTAATACTACTGCATTAGCAGCTAACCATAATGCTGCGAAAAGGGATACAAGGTTAAATGCAGCAGGAGATGCTAGAGGGATGGCAGGATGCAGAAACTAACTTGACGTTATATTTGAAAATTTTCCTGTTAGAGCTAATTTTGTGGCAATATAGATGACAGAAACATAGCGATTAAGGATGATGCAGTTCCTACGTTGGAAGATCTACAACCAAGCATTGTCAGGCTAGTAATTGAAGCTTAACATTTTGAATTAAAATTATTGATGTTTCAAATGTTGCAATTAGTGGGACAATTCAGTGGCATGGTCACAGAAGACTCTCATGAGCCCTAAGATTGTTCTTGGAAGTCAGCGATTCATTCATGTTGCAAGGAGTCAGTAGGGAAGTTTTGAGGATTAAGTTATTTCCCTATTAACCGTGTGCTCGAGCTAGGGATTGTCTTAACACTTTGCCACTAAATTCTGTGACATCATGGAATGATTTAGCTGAAAAATTCTTGTTCAAATATTTTCCTCCCACTAATAATGCCAAGTTGAGGCATGACATTACTGCCTTCCAGCAATGCAGCGATGAGAATTTTTATGAAACATGGGAACATTTTAAAGAGCTCCTCAGAAAAGGTCCTCACTATAGAATCCCTCATTGAGTTCATATGAAAACCTTCTCTAATGGATTGAGTCCACAATACTGCAATGTTGTTGATGTAGAAGCTAATAGAGCACTTCTAGACAAATTTTACAATGATGCATATGAGATTTTTGAGAGAATAGCCAGCAATGATTTCCAATGGCCTAATGTAAGGAATGCTGCAGCAAAATCAGGAACTATGAAGAAAGTGGTAGGTATTCATGAAGTGGACCCTGTAACAACTTTGGCTACTAAAGTAGCACCTACTTTTCACATGTTAAAAAATATGAAGATGTAGGTTGATCTATCAAGGGGACAAACTTTTGCAATCACAATTTATCTATGTATGCTCCAGCATCAGTATCCTGTGTTTATTGTGGTGAAGAACATTCTTTTGACAGTTGTCCTTCCAATCTGGAATCAGTTTGCTACATTGGAGGGAATTTCAACAAAAATAATAAACCATACTCCAAAACATATAATCTTAGCTGGAAGTAACATCCAAATTTCTCTTGGAGTGGGCCAAGGGGCAAATCAAGGACAAAACCAAGTACAGCAAACCAGGTTTGCTGGACCACCAGGATTTCGTAGCAAGGGAATTAACAGAGGGGAGTCACTYGTGAGCAGTTCCACTCACTAGAAGGATTGTTGAAAGAGTATATAGTAAAGAATGATGAAGTGATTCAAATGCAAGCTATGTCAATAAGAAATATGGAAAAARAAATATGGTAACTTGCTAATGCTCTTAACAATACACCACATGGTACCTTGCCAAGTGATAGCCAAAAGAGAAGGCAAGGAACATTGTAAAGCGATCACACTGAAAAGTGGTAAGGAATTGAAGGAATTGAAGAAGAAAACACCATTCCCTAAAGAGCAAACATCTAATCAGGAGAAGGAACAAGAAAGGGAGCCTGAAATTGTAATGGATCCGGGACCAATGGGAAATGAGGAATCTGAAAAGCATGATAATGCAAAAACGTCATCAACAACTCTACCAGCAGAGAAATTAGACACTTAACCAATCCTTCAGAAGATGCCATTTCTATAAAGATTTGCAAAGAAGAAAAAGGATAACCATTTCAACAAGTTTCTAGATGTTCTACAACAACTTCATATAAACATTTTTTTGGTTGAAGCATTTGAACAAATGCCCACTTACGTGATGTTTATTGTCCAAGAAAAGAAGACTGGGGGAATACGAAATAGTGGCTCTGACAAAAGAATGTAGTTCAACCCTATATAATAAGCTACCTCAAAAACTTAKAGATCCAGGCAACTTTACTAATCCATGCACAACTAGAAACACCTACAACTGAAGAGCACTGTGTGATCGGGGAGCAAGCATCAATCTAATGCCAATGTCTGTCTTCAAGAAATTAGGTGTGGAAGAAGCTAGGCCCACAAACTGTAACGTTGAGTTAACTAATCGATCATTTGCTTATCCAAAGGGTAAAGTTGAAGATATACTAGTGAAGGTAGATAATTTTCTATTTTRGGTTAACCTTATTGTTTTGGATTYTAAAACTGAGAAGGACATCCAATTATTCTTGGGCAGCCATTCCTGGCTATGGGCAGAGCATTTATAGATGTTCACAAATGAGAGCTTACAATGCAGGTGCATGATCAGGAAGTGACGTTTAATGTTCTTAATACTATGAAATTTCAGCATCGAAGGAATGCTCATCCATTGATATTCTGGACATATTGGTAGCTAAAAGCTTCAGTGGATGCTGTAGCAATTCTGCAACTGCTAAAGCTATAGCAAACATAGAACTTGCTTTTGCAAGACAACCGCTCTTTATTCAGGAAGCAATTTGATCCATTGRGACAGCTAGGAAAAATTGAGCCACCAAGCAAGCCATCCATAGAAGATCCACTTTTGCTCGAACTGAAACACCTTCCGCCGCATTTGAAGTATGCTCATCTGGGCTAGGATGAAACATTGCCTATTATCAGCTACTTTAGGAATTGAGAATGAGGTGCAATTATTGAAAATTTTGAGGAAACATAAAAGATATATAGGATGGAAGATGACAGATATTAAAGAAATTAGCCTATTACTGTGTATGCACAAAATCTACTAGAAGAATTCTATAGCAATCTTATTGAACAGTAGCGACGGTTGAATCCTAATATGAAAGAGGTGGTGAAGAAGGAAATTATAAAATGATTAGATGCTAAAATTATATATCCTATCTTGGACAGTTCCTAGGTCAATCCAATCCAATGTGTTCCCAAGAAAGGCAACATGACAGTGGTGACAAATGATATAAATGAGCTAATTCCCACCAGAATTGCCACAAGATAGAGAGTTGGTATGGATTATCGGAAGCTTAATAAAGCTATAAGGAAAGACCACTTTTCACTGCCGTTCATTGATCAAATGGTGGATCGGTTAGCTTGGAAAGAGTATTATTACTTCTTAGATGGTTACTTAGGCTACAACCAAATTGCTATAGTACCAGTAAACTAAGAGAAAACTACTTTTACTTGCCTATTTGGAACCTTTGCTTTCATATGCATGTCATTTCTTCTCTGCAATACTCAGGCAGCATTTGTACATATTCTCTAATTTTGTAGAGAAAATTATTGAAGTTTTCATGGATGATTTTTCAATCTTCGGGACAACCTTTGAAGATTGTTTGTTAAACTTGGAGGAAGTTTTGATGAAGAACTAAATCTGGTATTGAGCTAGGAGAAATGCCATTTTATGATTGAGGAAGGTATTGTTCCCGGTAACAAAGTTTCGACCAGAGGTCTTGAGGTAGACAGAGCTAAGATAGAAGTTATTGAAAAGTTGCCACCACCTACTTCAATGAAAGGAATCAGAAATGTCATAGAAGATGTTGTTTTTATAGAAGATTCATCAAGGAACTTTCAAAAATTTCCAAACCCRTATGTGAGTTGTTACAACAAGATAGAATTTGTGTTTGATGAATGCTACAACAAAGCCTTTGAAACATTGAATAGAGCACTCATCATTGCCCCAGTCATTGCCACTCCAGATTGGGTACTGCCTTTCAAATTAATGTGAGATGCCGGTGATTTTACAGTRGAAGCAGTGCTAGGGCAAGATTTTCCACTCCATCTTTTATGCTAGCAAGACTCTCAATGAAGCCCAAGCCAATTACACAACTACTAAAAAAGAGATGGTATTGGTGGTATTCADATTTGAAAAATTTCGAGCCTAATTAATTAGAGCTAAGGTTACATTATTTACAAATGACTCAGCCATCAAGTACCTTATCTAATGCTAAACCACGATTTATAAGATGGGTATTGTTGTTGCAAGAGTTTAATTTGGAAATTAAAGATAGGAAAGAAGCAAAAAAATCAAGTGGCCAACTAGCTCTTAAGGCTAGAAACTGAAGGTGAATTGGATGTCCAAATGCTTATTGATGAGACATTCCCTGATGAGCAGCTATTGGTGATAGCTCAAGCCCCTTTGATATGTTGATTTTGAAATTATTGGGCCAGTGAAGCGCATCCTTTAGCCATGAACAAACAACAATTGAGGAAATTCTTCCATGATGTTACCCACTATTGCTAGGACAATCAATTCCACTACAAGAAATGCAATGATCAAGTCCAAGACACTATTACTGGGACGATCCATTCCTTTACAAGAAATGCAATGATCAAGTCTTGAGGAGATATGTTGATCAAGCAAAGGCACCTAGCATTTTTTAGCAATGTCATTCAACACCAATAGAGGACACTTCAAAGGATCTAGAGTTGCATCCAAGGTTTTACAATCAGGTTATTTTTGGCCCTCTCTTTTTAAAGATGCTTATGAATATGTCAAATGTTGTGACAATTGTCAAAGAGTTGGTAACATCTCTCAAAAACATGAAATGCCCTTACATAATATCTTGAAAATTAAACTGTTTGATTTATGGGCATTGACTTTATGGGGCCTTTTACACCATCTTTTGGAAATTCTTATATTCTTCTGGCTGTAGACTATGTTTCTAAGTGGGTTGAAGCTTTAGTATTGCCTACCAATAATAGCAGGGTAGTAACTATATTTTTGTAGAAAAATACTTTTACTAGATCTGGGACACCTAGGGCCATTATTAGTAATAGAGGAACTCACTTTTGCAATAAAATTTTTAAAATTTTTTTTTTACTAAGTACGGGGTCAAGCATCGTATTGCTACAACATATCACCAATCTTGTGGTTAGGTTGAAATTTCCAATAGAGAAATTAAGCGGATCTTAGAAAAAATTGTCCAACTAAATAGGAAAGATTGGTCTAGCAAGTTAGATGATGCTCTATTGGCATATCCAACTGCCTATAAAACTCCTCTAGGCCTATCTCTTTACAAGTTGGCTTTTGGACAAGCTGGCAGATTACTTTTGGAGTTAGAACATCGAGCATTCTGGGCGACAAAGGCATTGAATACCAATTCTAATGCTACTGTGAGAGAACATTTGCTGCACTTAAACGAGTTAGAGGAAACAAGAATGAATTCATATGATAATGTAGAATTTATAAGGATAGAACCAAAAAATGGGATGACAAACGAATTCAACCTAAGGAATTCATGAAAGACGTCTTGTTCTTTTATTTAATTCTAGATTTTGTCTATTTCCGGGAAAACTCTAGTCAAGATGGTTAGGTCCATTCATAATTACTAAGGTTTACCCCCATGGTGCAGTTGATCTATTTAGTGAACAATCTAGTAATGCATTCACTGTAAATGGGCAAAGATTGAAACCATATTGGGTTGGGGACATTCCGGCACAACGAGCGTCCTTTACTTTGGAATAGCATTAAAGGAAATAGTCAGGCTGAGACTTTAAATTAAGCGCTATTGGGAGGCAACCCGATATTTACTAGTTTAATAATTTCTTTCTTCTCTTTATTTTATTTTTTGTTATCTCTACATGATTTTGGTACTTCTTATATTTTATCTTTTAATTTATCTCATTGTTCATTCCTATTTCCTATATTTCTATCTTGAATGTTGTTATTTCATTTGCACTTGAGGTTTTAGTTCTTTGRGGAATATTTCTTAGATTGTTTTAAGCAATCTTCATCATACAACCCCTCTATTGATGTTGGTAGATTTCTAGGTTGCTATTTCCTTTGGCCGGAGGCCATGTGCTTTGCTTAATCAATGATATTTTTTCCTTTTCTTATTTCTACCCTGTTTTTGCTGCAAAGTTTTATCTTTCTTGTGTGATTATCTTTATCTTTTAATGGATCTAATGCAGCATCTACCCCACCACATTATCACTTTATCAATTGAGCATATTGTCTGTGTGATTTTTTTATTGTTCACATTTACCACTARTCATTCATGCTTCTTTATTTAAGAGAGAATGTGATTCTAGTTTTTATTCAACAGCATCTCTCCCTATTATCTTGGACTTCTTTTAGTTATGTTAATGGGAAAACTATTTGGAAGTACAATTTCAACTAAGTGTGGGGAGTATAGTATATATATTATATATATAATGATACAACATTATCGCATGTTCCCGTTGTTGTTTATTAGTTGGCTTTGTACTGTGAATAAACTACTCCAATGCCTTTGAATGCTGAATAATTCTCACGTAAAAAGGCCACAAGAGGTACGAGTATGCATAAAAATTCTTAACGTTATGACTTAAACTGAGTAACCGGGAGCCTTTATGTAGCAATGTCGGTTCTCATGTAAAAATGTTTATTATGACATCTTTGAGTAAAGCTTTGTGCAGTTGCAGTTTTTGCAGTTTTGAATTGCAGAATGTACTAGCTAAAAAAATAAAAAAAAAGAATAATGTTAGGTAGGTCATTGCTCATGTACCCCCCTTATTTATGGTTCCTATTTTATCCGTTTAGCATTAATAATTGATGGAATGTCGGAAATTGTTATGGCTTGAAACTTGRGAATGATTATTGGAATCACATCAATCTTTTATATTAATTTGTCATAATTTGTTTTGGTGATGTGTAGAAATCAAGTTTCAGTACAGTGCATTTGCTCAGTGTGATTGATCTACCTTGGATATTTGTTAAGCATGTGTTGAGCAGAGCAAATCTTTAAATTTTTGCCATTGATTGATTATCGTTTAAAAGTTCTTGTTTTTTTTTCCCCCTATGTTTATTGCTAGGAGACTAGCAATACTTAAGTGTGGGGGAGTTGACGTGGTTGAGAACCCACTGTTTAAGGCTATTATCTCATGCATTCCCTCTCATTTTGGTCAATCTTATTATCTTTAATCTCATTATTGTTAAAATTCATTTTGGTATACATTTTGATGAGATTATGATAAATTTCTAGGTTCAGGGGCATTTATTGATTAAATTATGGTTATCTTTGTAGAAATGATAATCAGGTTATATGTCAGGTTAATATACACTAATTGCTAAACAAAAGTCAATGAAGTCAATCAACTTAGTCAATATCAGAGTTTTACCGATGCTGTAATATAGTTCAACAATTTTGATGCTCAATGGTGCACCTACAAARATAATATCTGAGGAAAGCATGGAGGCTGAGCGAATCAGATACTGCCATGCGTATTTTCCTAGCTGAGGAAAAAGCCATAAAAGTGAACACATGGCATAAGGATATTGGAACCAAGGAAAATATGAAATGGGTAAAGAAAAAAGCAAAAAGTGCTTTTTGCACCTATATAATGTACTTTTGGGAAGGAATTAGCGTTGCAAATTTCCTTTATTTTTTGGGATTGAGCAACTAGGCAAGAACGTAGTCAATAGAACAGTACAAGCTGAAAAAGGAGATTCATCTTGGATGATTTGGGTGAAGCTGGAAGAAGTTTAGTTCTTCAACAAGAAGCGCATTACTTTAGGACAACTTATTCTCTTAAAAGATACTGAACTTAATGTCGCTATGTAATGATTTTTTTATTTGGAATTATGAGCTAAGCATTTTTCAACTTGAGATTGTTGATGAACTTGAGTATTTGATGTGTTAAGAGTTGTGTTTAGCAAATTCGATTCATGCTCCATGCAATGCTACGTATTGCTTTCATTTATTGCTGATTGATCACATGTGATAAATACTTTAACTGCTCTCAGGTTGGTAATAGAGTAGTGGAACTATTGCATGGATGTAAGTATTGGGTTTACCATTTATAGTTGCTATAGGAATATAGGGTTACCTTGCAAAATKTGGTACTAAAATGGATCGCAAGGGAGAGTATACAGATTTCTCACATCAGGATAATATCCAATAGATTGGAAAGTTGAGGCGATTCTAGGTCTCGGTTAGCATGACTGATGATATACATTGCTCATATTGTAATTTTGTGGTAGGAATGCTAAAATATTACTAGGATAACTCTAAACCATCTATAGCTAGGGGATTCTGTGATCTCAACTACCTTTAACTTTTTGTACTTACTTGAGTGACCCTGCTGTTGAACTTAATTACGTCGTGTTAGCACAATTTTAGTTGAACATTTGTCATTAGTTCATTGAACAAACAAACCTCAAAGTGGAATTTTAATCTAGAGATTTTGCTTTATTAAGTTTAGATAAACAATCTCYTGGGAACGATCTTTACTCATTATTTATTACTTATAAACCATGTATGCTTATTTGCGGTGATTAATTACCTTATTGCAGTGTACGTCTATCAGTACCTGATTGTTTTGCAAGTCCCCTAAACTTCTAGATGTGTTGCCAGGGGGGTTGATTGCTACTCTAAGTAGGTGCACAGAAGATTGTAGGCAGAGTGAACTGTAAATTTGCCACTTGCAGTTGGTTTCCAGATTGGTGTTGTCTGCTCCTTTATTGAGGTAGATCAATTGAATCCAAAATATAATTTCAGCTGGGAGCAAATTCACAAGCCAGGCCACCTTCCAACCCGATTAATGGCATCAATAATCAGGAACCATAAGGAGCTCAGTGTATTTAGCTAGCGAAAGAAGGCATTTCATTTGTAGACTTGCACGAAGAATTGCACATCAATTGTATAAATGAATTTTGTCTTGGTTTTGTTACCTGGTCTTGGCAGAAGACCATACTTTGCTTGCAATACTTGCACCTATAGTCTAGTAGGCTTTAGCAACACCTTCATGCTAACTTAATCAATAAGGCCGGATTGAATTCCTTCATTCTGTGGATGCCCAACAACCTTCCTCCATAGGCTTGCATACAGATTTCCAAGTCAGTCAATCCTCCACTTCTTCAAGTTTAGTAAATGCCAGAGATTAAGACTATAAGATGTGGAAAGAGAATATTTGACCTACAAATTACTTCTTCTCCTACATAGATATCAGCAAAGAGATAGAGTTGTTTTAATTTAGGAAGTCTCTCCATTTTTAGCATTTGATTTTCCACTTCCACGATGGAAAATCTGAAAAGGTCGACTCCACCAAATTAATCAACATGCTTGATTCGTATTTGTGTAATTCCCTTAAAGGAACCCACATATCTAAGTTAGTAAATTCACGATATATGAAAAGCTTGTGCACAATAAATAAATAAAAACTGTCTTTTGTGCTAATAAAGTCACAGGCATCGACAGCTGAAATTTTCATGTTCGATATGTTAAGCCAATTGACCGCCATGCAATTAATGATCATGGACAGGCTCTCGTTGTTCCCGAATTGTTTAATGTTGTATAAGGTTTGAGGCGAGGATAATTGATGTTGTCTGATTTCGATCCTTGATACTAAACAACAATCAAGCAGCTCGATTTTGATCCTTGATCAATTCTAATTCATTTCATTTCATCATTTAGTGAAAAGGTCTTTCTCATAATATACTTTCATATACTTTTACTAGTTTAAAGAAGTCATTTTCAAGGACATTTGATAATTATAATATGTAACTTTATCTAATGATCCTAAATAAGAAGTCGATTAAGTTTTTTAATAGTTCAGTCATTTATTGAAATATATTATAATAGGATAAATCATATAGATTAAGAAAATAATAAATTAATTTAAGATTATTATTAAAGTGATATAATTATCTTATATTAAAAATAATTAATTATATGAGAGAAAATATGTTGATTTGTGGTATTGGTTAGAAAATTAAATAAGAATGAAGATGAGCAAAAAATTTAATGGTGACTTGATAAGAACATCTGCAATGCTATAACGTCAATATTGAATTAATTTTTGATAAATGATAATTAATATATGAAATGTCAATTCACGTCAAGTTAATGTTAAAGGTAAGGAAAATGAAATTCTTAAAGATTTTAACATCTTTTGAGCTTGTTTACGTGACATTTATTTTCTTTAAATAACGTAATAAAAATAGCCTTTAAACTCAAGAATTATGTACCCATAATATGACATTGTTAACATTTATCATTTTCACATCAGTATAAAAAWAATTCATGATACTACGAATTGGGGATAAAATTATTGAAATAATGTCTACTATGATAACATGATAGTTATCAAGTGATCTTAAGATTGTAGCATTGGAATGATCTAGGTGGGATGCTACATACTCTTAAAAATAAAAATAAAAAATTTATTATGATATATTTTAAAAAATTGAAGGGGGATGATTTTTATTTTATACTTTTCATCTAATGAAGAGTATCTCTAATTGATTAAGKTATTAATTTTAACCCATATTTTGATTCTTTCTTTTCCAGCATGCACAACAAAGCGATAGACGAACTGTCATGAAGACTTTAGTCGATTAATAAATTACTTCGGAATGGCATGTACATCAAGTAAAACTCTGAGTTTCCAACCAGAAATCATCGCTAAATCCATGCAGTTGACATGGGTCGTTTCAAAAATGAAATGAAGTATAACTCTTCAATTGGCATGTTTTCGGTCGTTTCAATAAACGGGCTCAGCCCATGAGAAACGAACTTTGAGTGGGATGAGAAAGTCACAGACTATAAGCCTAAGCCAAAGAAGGGAGAAAAGGCCTCACGGCTCCGTTGGCCGAATCACAGAAAAGGATCTGCATAGCTCCAATGGGCCATGTACATGTCCACTTAATTCATCATCCCAATAACAAATTTAAAGGCTCAAAGTCCAGGTGCTGTTGTACAAGACCGAGTTGAAATCCAGTCCATTCTCCCATGGGTCAGTTTAAAAAGGTCTGCATCTTCTGTGGAAGTAATTCAGGTTACAGAAAGAACGATCATTCAGTCTTGCTGCTCTGGGTCTTATTTGCATAACCTTTCAGCCTCATTAAGACCAATTATGTTCAGCCTACTGTTTGAGCAGCTGCAATACAGCCACATCTAATCTAGTCTAAAAAAGCCAATGATCATGATAAACATTGATGTACATTGTGATTGCTTGCTGGCATTATTCCACAAAGGTGGAAGAAGGATTCATAAAGCACTTATCTTAGCAACAAGTATTGGATTCTCCTAAAGAGCTTCCAGAGAAGATGGAGGTACTAAACATGCTTCCCTTTTGTATTTTTGTTCCTGTTGTTCTTATTTTGTTTCTCCCTCCAACAAAATAACCATACATCTCAAAAATGATTCAACTCAATAACAACGGTTTATGCAATATAAACTCTCTTTTCATTCAATGGTTGATAGTGTGTTTTTACTGGTAGAAGCATCTGAAAAACATATGCATGAGACCTCGTTTGCAATAAGCAAGGTCCCAAAGGTTCCAGCAAGTAATCCAGTATCATCTGATGTTTCCATGAGCTAAAGTGCAAGAATACAAGTATAATCGCCCAAGGTTTCATCACAGAAATCAACAGTGTGTATTCCTCTCTGCAGGCTTATGTACCAGTGCACGATCAAGTAGCACTAAAGATGGAAAGCTGAAGAACCTGAACTTGCAGACTTATAGCTGTTTTTATCTTTTGCCCCAAAAAAATCAAGGGGCATCACAGTGAACAATGAGTTTTGAGATTGACCAAATTAAACTAAKAGGAAGCATAACAAAGAAGACAAATGAGATTTTCAAATTCTATCATAATGTTGAATTGGAAGAGCTTGAGGAATTCTAAGACCTACGAAATGCATTATCTATGACATCGTTTTTAAGATAAAAGAAGGCCAGAGGGATTCACATGATAAATGAAAGGCATAAATGCAGGAAACTCGAGAGACCTACCAATATTTAAAGTAGTAAATATGCCTTGCCCAGTATCAAAAGATCAGGAAAGACGAACAAAACAGTCAATTTCCTGAGAAGAAAAGCAGCCTTGCAGTAAAATTTACATACTTGAAGACATCAAAGAACTGCAATTATGTTTTAACAGAAAGTARTGTTGCCAGTGTTTTCTTCTGAAGAAATTAATCTTAAATGCTACTTTTAAATGGTCAAAAGCTCAAATGACAAAAGCAGATGCTCAAGGAGTTCCCAAGATAAATTGGAAAAACAAGGATAGATCACAAATGGGAGATGCTAACTGCAAAAAAAAGACCATACAAAACTACCGTGCGCATCTACCAAGATTTAACATTTCCAATTGCAGTCAACAGCATCATGAAAGATGAACGAAACCTCAAATACCTTTTTGGCAAAGAAAAAGTCTATCTATTATAGGTTAAAGAGTGCGAAAACAAAATAATGTGCTATTTATTAAAACCAATGGCGGCATGACATATATGCATACACTCTTCTGTATTATGTTCGACCTATTCATGAAATCCAAACACTAAAAGCAATTACACCACTTCTTCTCTTCTTTCCCTTTTACTTTTCCTACTTGTTCCCTGTTTGTTAGAATGGTAGGTGGTTCAGTTCACTGTTTTCTAAAGCCAAAAGAAATACAGATACATGCATGAGAACAGTGGAGGTAGAGCAAAACTTCCCCATACAATCAAACAGAAAAAACATCGCCTACTGTGTGCTTTCTACTTTACCAAGCAGAGCCAATTCCTCCTCTGCCTTCTTCTTTTCATTCCTCTTCGCCATCCGTTTGGCCTCTCGATCAATGGCATCTTGTTGGACTTTCTCCATAACAGTACTGAAACCTGGAATTGTTCTCTCTAGCTTCCCATAAACTTGAACACTAAGGCTATGGAAGATCTCAAATAATCTCTGCACAAATATGTAGAAACGAGGTAGATGAAATAACTCGAAAGAAGGAATCCAAGTTCTCGTAGGCAGGTTGTAAAAACTTCATCAGTGTAATAAAAAGCATTCTACACACAACTAGAAAAAAACAAAAAAATGAAGATATGAATTTCTATATTTAATTTTGGTTGCTGATTTAATTGAAGTTGCTGAATTTAAAGAAATTTATAAATATTTAAAGAGAAAGAAGAARAAATGTAAGCTAAACTACTTTGAAGAAATATCTATGCCATAGCTTTCTAAGATTGCTTCTTAAGCTGAAAGCAACTGAAGAGCATATACATCCAATTATCTATTGATATAGCTAGGAAAAGCTAGAACCAACATYTTTCAAACAAGAAGAACAAGCCATTCTGAGAATCTGTGCTATGAATTAAAAGTTTGTACCATGACATCCTTGTTCCATTCTTGGATGTATGGTGGACCAGTTGTATATGACCCAAGAGGTTCACGGTACCATTCCCCACCATATGTTATCTGATCCATGGCTTGTTCAACACTAAGGACCTCCCATGGTCTCAAACCAGGAATTACTTTCGCTAATTCATACCTGTCTCCAAAAGAAAATAGAAAATTAAAAGGTTTCATCACAGGGGTATAGCTAAAAACTCCTCCTTGTAAAAGCTGAATACATGGGTCACGAGACAAATTTGAGCTTTTCTATTGCAACATATACCCTTTTTGCGAAAGATAGTTTGCCATGTTATTTTTCCAAAGAATTTAAGAAAAAAAGAAATAAAAAAAGAACAAACAAAAAGAAATTATTAATTTTTTTGCTTTTTACCTAAGATCCTTTGGGATGTATTTGTTGGGCATGTGGTCAGCTTCCAAAACTGATGTTAGCTCAGAACCACTAGCCCAAAGAAATAAGGCATGACTTGGTATCCTTACTCCTGGCCATATACCATTGTTAGCTTCCAGTACAGCCAAGTCACGCCGTTTGCTTTCGTAAGCTTCTTCTTGCATCTGCTTATATGTTTTATCCTCATGTCCCTTGAGAGGAACCCATGGAGGTATACCGTTCTGTAATTTATGAATAAAGGCTGTTGCAGCAGCACCTAATCTAACTGAAAGTCAACGAAAGAATATATTAGACAGTCCTTCCAATTAAAAGAGTCCGGAATAAAAGATATATGAATAACAAGTAAACTTCAAACATCTTGGAAAATATAACTCCAGAAAACTGATAAACCATTGAGTCAATGGAACACCCTAAGTAATTTTATTTTCTTTGTTTTTTTGTATTTAAGAGATAACATCATGAAAATCCTTGGCACATAACCTATTGTCAGTTCCGATTTTAGTTTGTCTTAAGAACTAAAAGAACAAGCAGTTATCCCAAGGAGATCCTTTTTTCAGTTGGATTGAATACAGTCGACTGGCTCCAATTATCAGCCCACTAAATGGAGTCTAGGCAGRATTAAAACTCCTTCATACAGACTGGGTACCAGCCAGTTAAATTTTTCATTTCCTTCATCCCAAGACACTTTTAAGTTTGACACACATATCCTTAGTACATATAAGAATTAAGGAAGTCTTCACAGCATAATCCATTTCAAACCTTCCCAAGTGGCAATAGCACGCTCAAGACCATAAACCATGCCAATGGGTGCCCATTCATCCATGTCTTCACCCCAAATGAAAGTATGTTTGTCAATGATTCCTGCACCCCAAGCAGTCTTAAGCTGGATCAACTCCATAGGTCCTCTTGAACGACCTAATCGGTCCTTGTAGTACCACCCACCGCTCCTCATGATAACTGGAACCAAAGCATCAGAAAGTGAATAGAGACAATAGAAGGGGGATGCGAAGACAGAAAGAGAGAGAGTTCTATTAACATGATAATAACTGAGAAAAAAATCTAGTGTATATGAGAAGCCTCAAACATGATAATAACTGAGAAAGTCTTTTAGTATATGAGAATTTTAACTTAGGCTGAAGTTACCCCACAAATTAAGAAGTAGATCTAAATAAAATATGGAAGTCTTTCCAAAGCAATCAAATAAAAATTGAATATGTGAACTAGAATTCAGTCCATTTTAACAAGTTTAAGAAAAAGAAGATAACCTGAAACTCTCAAAGTTTTACAGATAATCTTAAACTTGGCTCAACTCCCCAGCACCCCCCCCCCCCCAACCAAACCAAACCCCAAAAAAAAAAAAAAATAATAATTCTCAAAAGAAGAAAAAATAGATATAGAAAAAATATGACTCAGCATTTGCCTTGAAAGATGAAAGCTGCAACAAGATAAAAATGTAAGCTACTAAAATGGGTATGTTTCAACTCTGACAAGGAAGTTGAATAGCCAAAAATGGAAAAACAAGGTAACACTGTTATAAGCATATTTTGGTTTAAGATATATAATTCACAGAACTCAGATTTCAGCGGTAAGTAACACAACTGGTGAATATGACATCAACTGCAAAACTAACCATTGACCCTAATGTTTGCTCCTTTTTTTTCTTTTATCTTTTTTAGATCCTAATGTTTAAAACATCAAAACCGTACCCTCCGCATTTGAAAAATTATTAGTATATTGCCTTCGATTAAATATTTCAGTTAAAATCCTAGTTGTAGCCCATTTTTTAGAGGCATTCTAGACAATGAATTCAAAATTATGTTCATTAATATTTTCTCAGTTAGGGATAAACAAACAAAAGATAGAGGCAATTGACGGAATTCAGCCTATTTCTTTTCCTAAAAGAAAATTCAAGGAAGTAATAGGACAATCTGAAACAGCATTTCACCAGATAGATAGTCCAGGTATATCACAAATTTAAATAATTATGTTATGAATAAAGATCCAAATAAAATTAAATAATTATGTTATGAACTCATAACAAAATTCACAAACTAAAATATGTATAAATCTTCCACATGTACGGACTTACAATCATAATACCGCTTCTCAAGCTTCTTGTAACCAATAGCCTGGGCAACATCAATAGGTCTCCCTGGTGGGTATGGCCTTTGACGGAAACCCCAAAGCCCAAAAAAGAACTGCTTGGCAAAATCCCAAAACTTATCATCTGATTCCCTCTTCGTTTTAATTGCTTTCCTGGGCATTGGCCTACCATCTAATCCAATCACATTTGGCACCGCCTTCAAGAATATACAACAAATTTGTCAAAAATTAGGTAAAGTTAAACTAAACAAAAGGAGTTAACTCCAGATTGTGCCTCACATAATCCCATTAGCAAGTGGATTAATCAATTCCCACCACAATATAATCAAATAAATTCTACCATGAAAGGTAAAATAGATAATTGACTTGGTACCATATGACTTAAAAATGAAAGGCAATCACCCCAACTTAGCAAAAGAAAAAAGAAAAAGAATTGCAAATATGAGTTAAGTTCCCTGTAATCACATTATTCTGCTACAATTAAATAAGATCTATAATCTTCTAAGAAAATATATAGAAGAAAAATACAAGAAATAAAATATGCAAAAATCAAATGAGCTATGCTTATTATACCTTCCACAAATCCTTGTCTTCCTTCCTGTAGGGACTCGAATTTGCCTTAAGTTCAAGTTCATTAATTTTGTCTGCAATCTCTTCCGCCCGGGCCAAGAATTGGACCACAGGACTGGACCGTAAGTTATTCCACCACTTCTCATTCTCCTCGATCTCTTCAGGGGTTGGGTTATCCTTCTTCTCAAAAATTGGGTCTTCATTCAAGATCCTTTCAACTTCAGGGGTGTGTCTATAGTCCGGCAAGTTCTGACATTCCCAATAGAACTGGTCCAGCATCTGGCTGTACTTCCCTGGTTTCCTAGGCACATTTTTTGCTTTTCTGGAAAATGGGTTTAAAGATAATGCAGCAAAGTTTGGGGTTCTGCTTTGGGGTCTAAAAGGGTTTACGGATTCAAAAATTGAGAGAAAGTTTGGGGGTTTCTTGAACCAATTGTTGTCATTGAAGGGATTGAAATTCAAGTTCGGACAGGCCATTAAACCTGGATTGTGTTGATCAGAAAGAGTTATGTTGATGAGAAGTATTACAATAAGGATGAAGAGGGATTAAAAGAAGAAAATGAAACCTTGGGGCCGGCTGTAAGGTTAACTAAGAGCATGCTACCTTAAGCTTCTTCTCAGCCTCGACTTCTTCAACTACGGGACCTCGCATACTTCCGCTTGATATAAATTACGAAGCTTTTGCGTGAGAAAGAGAGACTGTGAGGAGAGGATAACACCTGTTAGACAGAGAAAAGTGATAGCTGAATGAGCATATGGGCTTCCCGGTCGGGGCCTGTGACGAGCTTGGGCGGTCTGAAGCCCACTACAGGCCCTGGATGGTGTTGATGAGAAGTACTACTATGTTAAGGATGAAGAGGGGTTAAAGAAGAAAATCAAACCCAACCCTCGGCCAAGAAATTCGGATGGGGCTTAAAGGTTTACTCACCTCTGATCTGCAACAGACCGTTCATTACAGACACTGAAAATAACCAAACAGATTGTATCTTTTAACATTCTAAAAGCATATCCAAAATAGTTATATAAATCCATGCATATGAATTAGTATTGCATACATAGTTATGAAAAAAAGAAGTTTATTTTAGAGAATGATTGTTTTGGTACACCCCACTCTATAATCGAGATGGGAAACTATGGTCTTTGGACCAATATTAAAAAAGGGAAAGCAATGATATTTTGTTTGACAAAGCAATAAGAAATTTCTTAATTAAGACATTTAGAATTACTTAATAAATCCAAACGGAYTCCGAATTGCTATGACAACCGCGGACTCTGCCTAGAATTTCTGAGGACGGAGGAGAAGAGTTGTAAACTCAAAAATTATACTCTTGTCTAAATAGTATGTAATTGCAATATGTATGAACTGTTATGGATCATTAGATGATCTAAATAGTATCTAAACACTCAAAAGAAGTTGATACATCTTTGACATTTGATAAATAGTATTTTCGACTAATACCATATCAGCCCAGGTCATCATTTTCACAGGCTTTCTACTTCAGACCAAATTATACTCTATACTCAGGCCTTTCTCAATTCAACACAAATATGAAATTAGTTTAACATCTATATATCTGAAGAGAGCAAGATATAAACTTGGGTGGGGTGTTTTTCCTTTGAGGTATTGGTTTCGAATTAATTTGCTTTGGAAACAGTAAAATTTTATTAAGTATTTTCTTTACCTGCAGGTAGAAAGTACAAACTGATTAAACTGATCAGCTTTCACGCCATTCTACAATTCTGCGGCCTGTAGAACACGGATGCTGCCTACTGAAGTCTCAGGTAGTAATAGTGAGAACCAGATGGAATGATATTTAAATGTTTTTAAACTTGAATTATAATATCTTGTTAGTTGATAAAGAAGGTGCGATGATTGACTCATGTATATTGTAAATGTTTCGAAAAAGGCTATCGAAAGAGCCACCTGAGATCACTGCAGTTAAAAGCGAGCAAACATATCTTCTAAGCAGGAATACATTTCTATCATCATATTTGATCATACTGATTAGATTAAATTGCCATGTGAGTTCAGGAAGACATCTGTAATACAGCTTGCTTCACTCCGGTGACAGGTGCTGGGGAATTTCTGAAGCATGAAAATAATTTCATGAAGGATTAGAAGGACATTGAATTTGATTGCTTGGTGGCTTTATTTTTTCCAATGCACATTTTGGCCGCTATTGTGGTATCCGGCAATTAGAATTACTTTTAAGTTGCAAACTATTTATGTTTTTTGATGCGGGAACCAATTAATACATTCCTTTGTAGTTCTGTTGCACTTAAAATTCACACAGATTCCATTCGACAAATCTTTACCATTGTGCTTATTATGAACACTCCTGAGCTTTCTTTTCTTCTTCTTGCTTTCCAGATGAAGATAGACGAGAAAACCCACAAATGTTACCTATGACGAGGAGTGCTCTCAACAAGCTTGGTACCAACACGATCGAGCTTCTCTTCACCAATGGCTTTCAGATCCTCCGTCTTCATCAATACCTTCACCATCSTCTCCCCAATCTCCCCTCCTCTCTCTT